>WSYH01000598.1:84333-126452 GCA_036426205.1 Ascaphus truei | reverse complement strand
GTCAGTGTGTCAGTGTCTCAGTGCAGGGTCAGTGTGTCAGTGTCTCAATGCAGGGTCAGTGTGTCAGTGTGTCAGTACAGGGTCAGTGTGGCAGTGTCTCAGTGCAGAGTCAGGGTGTCAGTGTCTCAGTGAAAAAGGAAACTTATCTAATAGTGGCGCTCTATATATAAATACTAGCTATACATACTGTATAATCGTAGTGATAATAATAATCAAAAGGTGATACTTATGCAAACACATAAAACAGGTGCTGCTATGACCCGGTGAGGATTGCTCTGTCAGTCCTCGTGTTGAGAAGTAGGGATGAATCTCCGGGAAGCGCAGGGATATGTGAAAACAAAAATGTATATAGATAGTGCAATATTGCTGTGACAAATTAAATAAATTGGCTGATCTAATGCAGATGTACTCACAAGTGTGAGAAGGTTAAAGGCACGTAAAGGTATCTTTCCCAGAGTATGGATGTCACACTGTATTCAGGAAATCAATCTCAGCCCCATATAGAATCCAAGAGACCTTAGAAAAGAAGACTGGACATAGCGCAGACTGTATACCAAAAATTTATAAAAGGTAAGTGAAAGGTATTACACTCACATGATTTCAAAAGTTTAAAAGCATTTCGATCACACGCAGTGGATCTCAGCAGCCGGATAGATGGTGTATCTGGTTCCCCTCCTTCCGTGGCGTGCGTGTCACTGGTTTGCGTTCCAACTGCACAGGAAGTGATGTCATCGGCTTCTAGGGGTTCCGGCCAGTAGTACAGACGTCACTCTACGCGTTTCATCTCATCGATTTCATCAGGAGTGACTTTGTGATGGGTGTGGGATGCATATATACCCCTAACTTAGTTCCCATTGGTGAATGGCTAACTAGATTTTAATTGGGTTAACGATTATACTGAGTGGATACACATGAGATAGAAAGAGACATGTAATTAATCCCTCTACATCTTACATATGCAGAGGTCCAAAAAATAATACAATCAATCAATGTTGAAAATTTAATGCAGAAATGTATCTTTAAAAATGCTAATGCATAGATATAAAAAATGTTTAAATAAACATTATAAAAATATAAACATAAAAACAGGTATATATGAAATAAATAGGCAGTAAGTAAAACAATATGAGTCAGAACAGGGAAACTAGCTAATTATAAAGCATAGTTGATTCATAGGAATAGATGAAATCTATTGTGGAAACAAGAAACAGGGCATAAGTAACATTATAGAAAAGGTTTCAAATCAAATTCCAAATTCAGACCAGCAGGAGACATGGTTTTTAGTTCGAACATCCAATATGATTCTCTTTTTATCAGTGCTTTATCTCTATTACCCCCTCCCCAGTGAGGCATAACCTGTTCGATGGCTTTAAATTTTAACCCTTTAGGATCTGAATTGTGTGATAAATAAAAATGATTTGAAACACTGTGTGTGGTCAATTTTCTTTTTATGTTTCCTATGTGTTCCAATATACGGGTTTTTAAAGATCTTATAGTTTTCCCAATATATTGTAGACCACATTTACATTCTAGTAAATAGATTACAAAATTGGACCTACAATTTAAATGTTGTTTTATTTTGTAGCTTTTTTGTGTAGTATTAGAATGAAAGCTATCAATAATGTTAGAGCTATATTTGCAGGCAGTACAGTATTTACAATTGAAAAAACCTTTCGGGGGGTCCAACCAGGTTGGATTGCTGTTTAACAAGAAAAAACACAAAAGCGCACCAAGATGAGAGATAGATATTGTATTAGCAACAAATAATATTGTATATTGTATATTGTATTAGCAATATCGCCTGAAGAAGTTTACTTTGTTAAACGAAACGCGTCGCGACTGTTGTGGCTGGCGGTTTTACTACCCACCACCAGTACACACTCAAGTGTACCATTCCTGCTTATTTCCGATCGTTTCTATGCTATCAAAAACGGACAGGCATCCTAAGGACACCTATTGAAGGCCCCGGTTCCTGCACATGTGTGCTACACTCTGCACCACGCTACCACACGTGGAGGACAGGAGAGTGAACAGAGACAGCCCCAGCGCGCGGGTCTGATCTCTCAGAACTGAGATTACCCTTCATACTTCCTATGTGATGCCCTACTCCTGTGATAGACACCAGAATCGGGGATTATTAAAGAAATTTTATATGTAAGTTACTAATTTTATTATTTGTTGCTAATACAATATCTATCTCTCATCTTGGTGCGCTTTTGTGTTTTTTCTTGTTTTGCTGATATTGGTACCACCATCGGGGTTCCGGTGGAGACCACATTTGGAGTTGTTTAATACTTTTTTAATCATTCTACTTGTTGCTCTATACATTGTTTGTTTGTGTATGTTTGTTTACCCCACTTTTTTATTTTTAAATACTAATAAAATGTAAGTTTTATCAATTATTATCATCACTTTATGAGTGCTAGTTATATAGGGGCCTCTTTTCACCCATCTAGGCGAGTGTATTTTTGTCCACGAGAGTGGATGGAGAAAGAGAACCCTCAGTCCTGCAGGGATTGGAGCCCTTTCGCCAGTTTATTCATGTCTTCTCCCAAAGGTACTTGAGATCTGAACTCCTCAGTCGTTCGAGGAGGACTTTTTCCAAGTATAGTCTTTTTACTGGGCACATGGTCATGAGATTTCCCATGCGTCGGGTGCTCCTCTTTTTGTAGGCAGACTGTATGGCGACTGTTGCTGAGCGATTAAGAATAGCCGTTTGAGTTTTCCGCTCTTGAAACTGTCTTTCTGCACCTTTTCCACTCAATGGAGTTGCCAGTTCAGCTTCTTTGGATTGAGTTGCAATTCCACATCCACTTCCAGAGAACATCCTATATTTTCAGCTTCATCAGCTAAAGATTCTTCTGGTTTTGATTCTGCACGTATACCTTTTTTTGTTGCCTGTTGGGTGGCTGAAGGTTTAGCTAGTGCTTGTTTAGGCGGTTCAAACTTTGCAATCTTGTTTTTCCGGTGAGCAGTGTTCCCAGCTCTCACTGTACCCTTGTCTTCATGGGTTTTAGTTGCTGTGGGATACAAATGCTTGGGCAGGGTCAATTCCTTTTCCTGTAGTACTGTAATCTAATTTCTCAGTCTTTCAAGCTCTTCTACTTATTGGCTTTTCTGCAAGTTTAACTCATCAGCTGTTTCTTGATTGCATCCTGCAATTCTCTTCTCAGGGTCTTTATCTCTTCCCTGTGCTTTCTCTGAGCTTGCTTCCATGACTCCTTCATTATTTTGTGAAGCACTGTGAATTTCTTTGCTCCGGCCACAACTACTTGTCTCAGTTTCTGGACCTTCTTGTGCTCCCTCTTGCACCGAGTCACCTGGCCTCTAAGCTTGGCGATGCTTTGTTGATGCTCAGGGTAGCCTTCAGTTTTTCATGCTGCTTTGCGGGGACACACTGGGTAATCAGACGTTTCTGCAGCACTTGTACTTCTTTAGCAGCCTGCAGATTTTCTTCCTTCAGAGTTCGCTGCTTCTCCTTGGCATTCTGGAGGTGTGTATGCAGACCTTGCAGTTGGTTCTGCAGTCGGTGCTCTGCTTCAAACTTCTCATCTTCCAAAAGTTTCTTTATTTTTTCAAACCCGTGCAGCTTTTCATTCTTTTCATTAACGTTGTCTGTCAAATCAGAATTTTCTTCTTTCAGTCTTAAATTTTCTCTTTTTGCAGTCTCTGTAATATTCAGAGTAGTCCTTGTAGTCCACCTTCCATTTACGCACTTCTGCTTTGAGACTCCCAGTCTCCTGGCGTGAGACTTCCATCTCTAGGTTGAGGGTCTGAAGTTCCTTCTGAGCGACTTTGAGATCCATATTAAGACTGCAGATAGTTTTTTGAGAGATGTCCAGCTCCTCAGAGAGACTGTGAAGTTCCTTTCTAGAGACTTCACGTTCTGTGCGGCAACTGCTGATCTCTTGGCGTGAGGCATCCAGTGCTATGCGTAGAGTATGAACCTCCTTCTGGGATATGTCCACCTCTCTCCGGAGACTATTGACCTCCTGGTGTGAGTCATTCAGTTCTATGCAGAGAGTGTGAACCTCATTCTGAGAGACTTCCACCTCTCTATGGCACTTGCAAACCTCTTGCTAAAAGACTGTAATCTCCATCAGAGCCCCCTCATACTTCTGCTTCAGATTAGCAATCATTCTATCAGATTGACTCTGCTTTTCCACCATGGTGGCATTAGTAGTGTTTACAGTAGCTAGCTCAGTCCTGAGATCCTCCAATTCAGTCCTGGCCGCAGAGTAAATTGCGAGCACAGTCTTCTGTAGCATTATTTTCTCTCTCCATTTCCAATTCTTCATGGACCAGATCACAGTTATGCCTGGCAGCTTGCAGTGCATCTTAAGGGCTGGTGAAGGGATTGTCACTCATTGGTTCCGGCTCCGCTTCCCTGGTTTGGTTGGTTGAGGGTTTCTCACTATTAGCATTGGACAGACACTTATTTGGGGTACACGACTTCTGCCTTCGGCCCTCTGGATATTCTGTCATCCTCGAGATGAATTCTACATTTTATCTAGGCTGCAGGGCATCTCGGACCCCTTTTTCTCCACGGGATCTGCAGATGTGTCTGTTCCTTCCACGGTAAGTGAAGAACCACTTTTCTTTTTCTTTTTCTACCTTTATGTTTTGGACGACCCCGTCCCATAAATGATACTGAGGTCTCCATCTTTATTTGAAACTTCAGAAGCTTTGCTGTATCTGCCAGGCTTTTCTTGCGTTAACTGGCAGGAATGTTTGGGGTAATAGAGAACTGTTTGTTCAGTGTGTACCGAGTTTAGGCACCTCCACCATTCTTGGGGTGTTTTCTGGGTGTGACTCTGTTCGGGTTCCCCATAAAAGATGTCTTCATCCTTATCGGACTAGAAGAGCCATTCTTCCGTGGAGTAGGGTTCTTACAGGAATGCCACATCTTGTCCTCCATTTTGGGGCTATCAGGTGTATTTTCCTTCCTGACCTCAGGAGGCGCTATTGCAGCTGTTGTCACTTTATTTGATAGAACCCCAAATTGTGGTAGTCATACAGGTGGCCAAACTTTGCTTGAAGAGTTCGTAGCTCTCACAGGTGTCTCTGTAGACTTTTTCTTTTTCTTTACTTTGGTAAACATCAGCAGTACTGTGCACGTATTCTTTCTCCTCAGTGATACTGGATGGTCACTTGCTAAGTAAAACTTCTGTACCTTCCTTGGGTCCACAGCGCATTGCTTGCTGCTGCAGTTCCTTGGCTCGTTTAAAAAAATATTCCTCTGGCTGCTGCCCTTTTTCTGTGGCCACGTAGGGGCCATCCTCATCGTCTGAATAAAGCCTGAATGGACACTGCTTCATGTGGCTGGGCTCTTTACACCAGGAACACATTTTCTTCCCCATTCTAGCAGTCTGTATTTGACTTCAGCTGGGCGGCCATTTTAAATTTCCAAGTTTTTTTTTCTTTCACCTGTGGTGGGGTAGATTCTGGTCACAGCATCAGCCCCTTGTGTGGGTCACCGTCTGTCGTAGTCCTCCCAGTTCAACTGTGGTATTGTGGCTTTCTTCAGTGCAGTGTAGTTTTCCTGCCGGGATGTGTAGCCCTTTAATTCTGGTCACTGCTGCATGTGATTCTTTGTTTTGTTGCTCAGACTGTTGCAGGAACTATGCATTCAAAAGCACAAGAATGTTCACAGGCAGTCTCCGAGGCCTTTGCACTTCAAGGGCCACCTCTCATCCCAACATATGTAAGAGACGTGTGCAGAGGTACGCAATGGAGACCGTTTAAAGGGAAACTAAAATTAGGCTTTATTGCGCCTGTCCCTTTAACACAGCAAAACATTCAAAATAAGCCAAAGAAAAACCTACTCCGCTTTGGAGAATATCTACACATGTAGTCCAGCCGTCTCTAAATGGGTGGTTAGCTAAGCTAATTACCAGCCCAAATAGATATATAACAGTCTCATAAGAAAGTCTTATCTGTATCTTGTAGCTGTAGTGGAAGGCCTCTCTGCTCTCCTGGGTCCGCACCCTTGTGTGCTATAGCAATATCAGGATCTAGGTTTACAAATCTTGTCCCCTTTGTCTTGATGTCAGCCTGCAGTCTCTTTGCAGCTCAAGATATCTGTTTGTTCCCCAGGTCAGCCCAGTTGTGGATTAGGGAACTCTCTGGTCTGTCCTTCCTATGTCAGCTCCAATTGTGAGCTCAGGAATCCTCTTCCTGTTTCCGGGAACAGGCTTTTCTATAGTTGTAATCAGCCAGGTGGAGTCTGGCTGATTGCTGGTGTGCAATTAACCAGCACACTGCTGGATTAGAGGCAAGTTTCTTAACAGGGAGAAGTCCCTGTTATAACCAGCTGGTGCTAAAATATTGAGAGATATTATAGGCCGTTAAGCTTATCACTGCTTTGTGAATAGCTATTACTGGCAAAGAAAAGAGCTTTTGGCTTTTTTTGGCCTATCGGATGACTTTTTTGCCTCTGGCTGTTAATGGGCATTATAAAGCCATTATAGCGCGATATTACAGTGTTGTCACTGCTTTGTGAATAGCAGATCAGGCAGTATCGCGTTATAATGGCATTTATCTCCCATTAAACCAATAATCACCACTTTGTGAATAGGCCCCTGAATCTCATTGCAAACTTCTAGGAGAGTAGTTACCACGGAGTGGTTTGGGCAAAAGCCGGGTGGGATTTGGCAGAGGAAATTTTTCTTGTTATAGGGATTGGTTAATTGGGAGTGGACACTTGGATAGTATTAGGAGTTTGGATAGTTATAGGGATTGGTTAATTGGGAGTGGACACTTGGATAGTATTAGGACTTTGGATAGTATTAGGAGATTAAAGTATCCAGAGCATCCTTTTTCAAAGCATTTACATTTTTCTGTTACAAAATGTCTACAGAAACTTCAAAGATTATATATATTTTTTGTATTTTAAGAGAAATGCTCTCTAATGCTTTCTATATGATTACAACTTTCACCTTTAATGTAAATGCTGCTATAAATTGTTACTCAATAAACTAGCCAATACTAGTCAATGCTATCACTACTACAATATGATTCCCCTGAGGAAGTGAACTTTTTCACGAAACGCGTAGGGTTGTGGAATTTTTGGCGAATCCAGACATCTGCAGAAACTGCATAATCTGTTGAGAGCAGGACGGACAGTGCGGAGCATAGCGACAAGTGAGATACACTTCCGCATGTGCGCTCTCAACTAGGGAAGCATGTATAGTCGGTACACGGGATGACTGCATGCAAGCAGAGTTGTGAAGCCTAACCCAGGCAGTGTTATCAACGGGGACTAACCAGAGTGGTGGTACAAGCGGCGGCGGGACCAGCTATCTGGGGAAAGAACAACAAGTCTCCCGGTATGGACATTGTTTCTTGGGAAAGGAACTATCAAGCATGCTTTTTGAATCCTGCTTGTTGTAAATAGGATTTCAATTTTTGCCCGCCACACTCCCTGTGTATGTTGCAATTTATTTTAAAGTGTATTTTATTAAATTAGTCATTTTTGGCTCATCACTAGGTGTTGTGTAGTTTAGTGTTGGTCTGTTTTGTGTTTTATGTGTGTATGTTGTGTTTGTTCTGTTTGTCTTATCAGCAGTTTTTTTTATAGTTATACACTATGATTGTTTTTTTTCCCCCACATATTGTGAGACAACTATCAAGACTCACCGGAAGACCCCTAGTTCTACAGGACTAGAAATTATATATGGTCAGGTTTTTTCACTGTATACTTTCAAATTAGTTTTAGGCGCCTGATTATTTTTTTGGACTACTACAATATGTTACTGTTGGGAATTTTAGTTTTATGGCAAAACATAGCGAATAAGTTATTCACAGTTTACCTGCTTTGGAGCAGATCTACAGTAAGTCACTGCTAACAAGGATGCACTAATGGGGCTGCTCTGAATTGTAGATGAAAACCTAGATAATAAAAAATGCACAAATGCGCACCAGGGATTAGTGGATGGTAATTTATTAAAAATACACAAAAACTGAGGGGATCCAACCCCACCTCAGAACAGCTGTGCAGCTGAACGGCTAAGTACTACCAAGGAGACACCTAATGGTGACTAAACCCTAAGCTGCACAGTATACAAATACAGTAAAATTTATATAAAAAACATGAAAGAAAAAAACAAACATGAAAAAAACCTATCAACAGATTTATATAAAAACCGCCATAGGGTTGGGCACTGGCAAGGGGAAACGGACACTCACACTGAGACAGTCAGCAGACTCGCGGTGGCTGCACAGGATCCGGATCTCAGCACCGCAGAGATGGATAAAACCGCTGCTGTCTCCTGCAGGCTCCGTCTCAGCTTACCAGCATACACGCGCAGGATGACCTGTCGTGACCTCTACGCGTTCCGTACCAAGTACTTCGTCAGGAGGTCACGTACAGTGTCATCCGCGCGTATATATAGGCGGCAACTGATTGAAGAAACCAGCCCCCTCAGAGAAACTCCCTTACTTTGCCTAATTGCTATGCTGATTGAAACACCTTGAAATAAGGTTACTAGGCAACAGGGTGTATAGCAACTCATGTGGGGGGGATGTGTGCAAGTATAAATTAATCATTGCACTCACCCCTATGAAAAAATACAGGAATAAGACCTCTAACAACATGAATAATATACTATGTAAACAAATCATGCTGAAACCTGTATATAAATAAAAGAAAAAAGAACAAATGATTAAATAAAAACAAATAAATATAAAAACATACATGAATGTTAATGCAAATAAATGTTAATAAATTCATTTTATTAAAAACGGAATACCTTATCTTAAAAAAGGAGTCAATTCAATGTTTTTTCTACCTTGTAGATGAAAACCTAATTTACAAAACTTATTTTCTAACAAATGGTTCAAGATACAGTACAACTTAGCAATACAGTATATTGTATATTGGAATTGCAATAAAATAGTGGTAAAACAGTCAGCAATATAACACAATATCACAATGTAAATTGCACATAAATATGCAATTCTCTTTATTAATTTAGTTTTAACTTGTTTTGAATTGCAGAGTTCCCCAAGCTGAAGACCTTTATTCTTAATTCAGGGAGCCACGAGCTTCCTGAGATATTAAGATTTTAATTTAACCCATTTTGTACCTCTGGGATTTTTCACTGAAGTGCAACAAAATAAAGTGGTTCAGCTCAACTGGGAAAAAAACTGTTAAAAAAACAATATCAGTTAGAAGAAAAACGTCATGGCTAAGAAAATGTAGTTACTGTAAGTACTGTAGTAATTACAGAATTGCAATGACCTGCAATTTATACATAATGTACAATGGATGTCATTGTTAAGAGTGCCCACAATTTTCTTCAATATAGGTAAAAATACAATTGCTAGATAATGTTACAATGTAGTAGAGATGTAGATCTTATTGTTCCCTCTATAGCGCAGTTCTTGGCAATTAATAGCTTTTTACAAAGATAAATCACACCAGCCCACTTCACTTAAAGCATTTATTCCTTATTATTTTTCTTGCCACTAAAATGACTCAATTTACGAAAATAATTCCATAACTTCAATTCAGGAACAGGGATTATGTACATGTGAATGCTTACAGAGTCCCTATAAAAATGACACTATTCAGAATTATTGTAGCATTCCAGTTGGACTTGAGCTTGGGTTAGCATTATAAATAACTTACATCAGGCCAAACCATAATGCTACATTAACTCTATGTTACATTTCTCAATAAGAACTCTGTCAGCATTTACAGCCATGAAAATTGTGTATACAATCCCTATTCCAAAATAGTTATATGTTTTGGGTGGGGGGTTTTAAATGCCAGCCTGGCGATGCAGTAAGCACGTTATTGTATGGCAGGGTAAACAGTAATAGGCACAACATCTGTACTGTATGATATAAATATAAATAAAGGGAAAGCAAAATTATTTATTGCAGAGGTGTTTGAACTGAATAAGGGAAAATGCATCTTTAAAGCCTCAATTGATAGATCAAAATAAATTTTCATAATTCACACTTTCCTGTTTTAATTCATTACTGTCAACAGAAATATGAATGTTAAATATGATTGCAAAGAAACTACGTTAATCATATATTTCTAATGACGACGTGCCTTATAATTCAGCCCAGGTCCCTGCAAACATTGAATACTCACTGTATGCTTTTTTCATTGAGATGGTTAGGAGATGCCAAGGTGTTGGGGAAGCTGATGTCCCTTTAGCCCACCCTAGATTTCAGCTACTCTATATGTTTAAAGCAGCCCTCACCTACTGATTTCTATTGTCCCACATTGCCCAGTGGTCAGTTGATTTGCAGTGGCTGCTATTTTCAACTAAGGTGAGGTACGGTATGAATAGAAAACAATATAAATAAAAGTTTACTTGGATGCACTGCTCCATTTTCTTCTTGGGTTTGCGTTAAAAGTGAAAAAAAGATAGAAATCCTACAGTAAATCTGACATAAATTGTTAGCCAGAAAGTTGTACTCAGCCCAGATTTAGCATTATAATCGGTGTCCAGCATTTCCTCCCTAATTCTTCCTTTTTCCACCACACATATCTGGCTGACATGCATGGTGTAAAAATTGGAGAAAATATTTTGATGTATTGATATAATAATAATAATAATAATTAATAATAATTCAGTTTGCGTTAAATTTTTCTCTAATTTTGCTTGATCCTTCCCCACAAATGTCAATGCTATCAGTAAGCAGCACAAAACAGGATGTCACTGTATTATTACATGTATGAGTTAGTTAATAATGTCTTAGCCAGCCCAGTGCTGAGAGTGATTTCAAAATACAGCTTCCCCACCTTCCCCACCTTCCCCACCTTCCCCACCTTCCCCACCTTCCCTCGTGCACAAGCTAGTTCTCATATGTTTGCTTTTCACTGTATACACTGTATGGTGTTTTAACTAGCCACTAAAAAGCATGTGTTTAACCGTGACAGAAGCACTAAAAGCTCTTGACACTGAGTGCTTTAACTCTATAGAAAATTCCAATGCTGCTAAGTGAGAATAGTAGCTTGATGCATACAAATTGTTGAACAGTATATTGTATTAAGTTACTCCACCAAAAATGGTAGTGTGCTTTCTATACTTCTGATTAGTATTCGAAGTACGCTTACGGTACATTGTTTTATTCCACAGAGATATTCTTTTCAATTACCTGTTTCATTATTTTTTTTGCTGTAGTAGGCTGCATTTAACAGAGCAAATAAAAAATAAAAAGAAAGCAGCAAACTGTGTAAATGGTACAGTAAATTAAATACTAATCTGCAAAAGCAGATTACCACAATTGGAATTATTATTACTTTGACTAGACATTATTTTTGTTAATAAATGCTTAACAGTGTATATTGTTTGAAACATTATGTCAATCCTGGTTACATTTTTAAACCAAATGTGTGTGTTTGTGTGTGTGTGTGTGTGTGTGTGTGTGTGTGTGTGTGTGTGTGTGTGTGTGTGTGTGTGTGTGTGTGTGTGTGTTATAGCTCATGAAGCATTGTTTCAATTGACTATTTTGTTGAATAAGGATGACAGTGTTTTGCTTTTATATATTGAAGAAAATAACTATGGAAATAAAGATACAGTATGGCTGCATTGACCTCAATACATTATTCTTTTCTGTTGTTGACAGTGGAGAACAGACTACATTGCTCTCTAGAGAGGTTCTTGAAGCTTTCTGTCAGCTACAGATGGATTTCCTCTTTTTCCTATACTCTGTTCTTCCTAGCATGACCCCCCTTTCCTATACTCTGTTCTTCCTAGCATGACCCCCCCCCCCCTTTCCCACACACACATATATATGTATATGTTATGGTGGGTGAAAAAGGCAACAAGAAACCTCCACCATATTGCATATAGCAAATAAAAAGATCACATGTGAGCACATTCACATGTCCTAGGCAGGTCATGGAGCTCACAAATGATCTTTTTATTTGCTATATGCAATACGGTGGAGGTTTTGCATATAGCAAATAAAAAGATCACATGTGAGCACATTCACATGTCCTAGGCAGGTCATGGAGCTCACAAATGATCTTTTTATTTGCTATATGCAATACGGTGGAGGTTTCTTGTTGCCTTTTTCACCCACCATAACATATACATATATATGTGTGTGTGGGGGAAAGGGGGGGGGGGGTCATGCTAGGAAGAACAGAGTATAGGAAACACACACACACACTCTCCCATATACACACACACATTCTCCCATGCCCACACACACACTCTTTCTCTACACACCTTTTGGAAAGGCCGCGACTAGCACCACTACGTTCCCCCCCGCCCATCTCCTGCTCCGCGGGGACATGAGGGGGCATCCCCGCTCCCATCACCCGGCACGCTCTCTGACGCGGGACCGGGGGGAAGCGGGGGAAGCAGGGACATGAGGGGGCATCCCCGCTCCCATCACCCGGCACGCTCTCTGATGCGGGACCGGGGGGAAACGGGGGGGAAGCGGGGACATGAGGGGCATCCCCGCTCCCATCACCCGCCGCACTCTTTGACACGGGACCAAGGGGAAGCGGGGGAAGCAAAGACATGAGGGGGCATCCCCGCTCCCATCACCCGGTGCGCTCTCTGATGCGGGACCGGGGGGGAAGCGGGGGGGAAGCGGGGACATGAGGGGGCATCCCCGCTCCCATCACCCGCCGTGCTCTCTGACACGGGACCGGGGAGAAGCGGGGGGGGGGAATGGGGGGGGAAATGGGGGGGAAGCAGGGACATGAGGGGCCATCACTACGTACGCCGAAACGCGTAGAGCGTAACCCCTCTTGTGAGATCCAGAGGGAGAGAGCCTGCTGTGGAGTTCCGGTGGCGTCCGCTATACGAGTTGAAGAACCCGGAAGTGACGTATCGGCCCCCTGAAGCAGCGCAGGTCGGAGACCGTGTGAGGAAGCAGCATCGTGCAGAGATCCCGAGAACGCGACTCGGCTGGAATCTACATGTGTACAAACTTGCTGTTACCTTTCCGGAATCCTGTAAGCCTCCAATTTTATCAATGCTGGATAAATATCTACATTTTTTAAGTTTTGGATTGGTGTCTCTCTTTTGGAATTCTACCTCCTAATTGTTGCTCCTTTGTGTATGGGATATTTTCTATTATAGATGTCCATACATAGCTAGTATTTCTGATACTTAGTGATCATTGATATCTAGCCTTACTGTGCTCTTATGATAGCTCTGCCTGTGTATGTGTATTGTTAACTTATTGCACTATGCGAGTATCACGTTTTTTCCTTAGGCACTGACGCTCCCCTGATTCTTCTCCTTTGTACTTTGTGGACCGTGAAACAGTCCTTAAGGGTTTGAGTGTTTGTTTATCACTTCGTGCACTTTATTTTTATTTTTGATTTATTCTGATTTCACCAGTCACTATATTTCACTGCATGGTTTGTGTTGTGTTTTTAGAGTGTATGAGCGCCATCTAGTGTCATTTTTGTATAGCACTTAATATTTATACCTGAAACTACACGTGTGGACTATTGACTGACCTCACCTACAGTCCGTCCTGCCACACTTACAGAGAGGGCAGAAGTTGCTTCACGGTTTGCACAGAGCATGTGCTAACCTCACACCTGAGCTACTTAGCATACCGGGCCCAACCACTTACCTGACGACAATAAGTCTGGGGTTTGGCTATCAAGTGTGAAGTGCCCATACTTCACACACGTTTCTGGCACTTAACAAAATCCTGTCTACCCTAACATCTAGTGTCTCTGAGGCTTTTCAACTCCGAACTTCTCATAGACACTGGGGCACCACCGTAGCAGGGTGCCTTTTGTAGTTCAGAGATGAATAATCCCTCAGGACATGTTAATGGATTCAGGACAGGAAAGGATTCCTGCCTGTACATTTTAAAACACCATTACAAAACAGTTTATTTATAAATGTATGTTCTGCTTATGCAACAATGATAAACCTTATATGTTTGTTTATGGTTTCTTTTTACTTAACTGCACTCCACAAATTAGAGTGCTAGCTCTTTCCTAACACAAGCTACATACTGTAGTTACATAGTAGATGAGGTTGAAAAAAGACGTACGTCCATCAAGTTCAACCTATGCTAAATTTAGACAACAGATACTTTATCCTATATCTATACTTACTTATTGATCCAGAGGAAGGCAAACCAAAAACCCAAGAGTCATACTGCACCGACACACTTTATTCGAGCAAATACCCAGTATGTACCTGGCAGATTCCTGGAATGCGCCACTCCTCACCTCTGACAAGCCCCGTTGCGTTTGCCTTCCCAGCCTGGGTTCATGCCTGGCTGACGGGCGGCTGATCTGTTAAATGATAATGATTAGGATTTAATAGGCTGCAATGCTTCGCGTGTCTACCAGATGGCATAAATTCATGAATTGTAATGCAGTATATATATATATATACTGTGCAGTATTGCAGCCAGCAGGAATAAAATGTTTCAATCCCTGCCTGGAAAATACCTCAATGCACTCGGGCAGAAAACAGTCACAAACCTCAATACACCCGGGTATACCCGAATTCGTGGGACTAGCCGAGCTCAAATAAAGTGTGTCGCCAGTGTATCATCCAATGATATCTCATAAGGGGAAAAATAAATTCCTTCCTGACTCCAAGAATTGGCAATCAGATTAATCCCTGGATCAACATCCTTCCCATGTATACTTATTTGGTATATCCTTGTATACCTTTCCTTTCTAAAAAGATATCCAACCTTTTTTTGAACAAATCTATTGTATCTGCCATAACAGTCTCCATGGGTAATGAATTCCACATTTTAACTGCCCTTACTGTAAAGAACCATTTCCTTTGTTGCCGGTGAAATATTCTTTACGCCAACCTTAAGGGATGGCCCCAAGTCCTTTGTACTGCCGTGTGATGAATAGTTATTTTGAAAGCTCCTTGTATTGTCCATGAATATATTTGTATATAGTTATCATATCCCCTCTTAGACGCGTCTTTTCTAATGTAAATAAGTCTAATTTAGCTAGCCTCTCCTCATAAGTTAGATTGTAAATTCCCTTTATTAATTTGGTGGCTCTTGTCTGCACTCTCTCTAGTTCCATAATGTCTTTGCTTAGGATTGGTGCCCAAAATTGTACTCCATATTCAAGGTGTGTTCTTACTAATGCTTGTAAAGGGGCATAAATATGTTTACTTCCCTTCCATCCATTGCCCGTTTGATGCAAGATAAGATCTTTTTTGCCTTTGCAGCTACTGCATGACTTTGGGCACTATGACTAAGCCTGCTGTCTACAAGCACTCCTAAATCCTTCTCCATCAAGGATTCAAGATATCCACTTAATTGAAGGTGCTCAGTGATGTGGGCTGCGATTTGACCTATACTCGGTCTGGGTTACAAGCCGGCATTCAATGTATCCGTCCTGGCTTTGATCGTTAACCGCAGAAACGCGCCACTACTTCAACTCAAGTGAATAACAAGACAGCAGGATACTATGTATCAAGAAGGCACTTCAGCTAAACCGCAGACCACTTATTCAGATGACTTTGCTGTTTCATCGTGTGTGGTCTGGAAACTGATACCTATCTTGAAAGCAGCTACTTATTCACGGGCACACTTCTTCAATCAACGCGTGGCACAGTGCTTGCAGCTCGACATTGTGTCGCAAACAGCTAGCACACTTTCATTATTCAGTGTAACTGCAGTAAGCTTCTTAGCTGCAAAACATGGACAAAAAGATAGTGTAGGGGAAAATATAGGCTGATGGTTGCAATACATTTTAAGCCCTTCTGTTCAAACACGGTTTAGGGTTAACCAGCCGGGCATAATACCTTTATTATTGGCCTGGTTAATCCGTCCACCGCCACACTCCATCTCCTAAAACCTCTTGCTCCTACCATTATCCCTACACTCACACACATTTTTAACTCTTCCCTCTACTCTGGTACCTTTCCCTCCTCCTTCAAACATGCAACAGTTATACCATTACACAAAAACAGCAAGCTTGACCCTACCTGTCTTTCTAACTATCGACCTGTCTCCCTCCTGCTTTTTGCCTCTAAACTTCTTGAACTTCTTGTATTCTCTCGCATGCTCAACTTTCTCAACACCCATTCTCTCCTAGACCTTCTACAATCTGGCTTCCGCACTGCTCACTCCACTGACACAGCCCTCACTAAAATAACTAATGACCTCCATGCTGCCAAAGACAGCAGTGATTACACTCTGCTCATATTACTCAAACTCTCTGCAGCATTTGACACCATGGACCACCCTCTTCCCCTTCACATTCTCCATACTCTTGGTATTCGTAACAAAGCTCTATCCTTGATCTCCTCTTACCTCTCCCATCGTAATTTCAGTGTCTCTTTTGCTAACACCACCTCCTCCTCTATCGATCTCTCTGTGGGGTACCCCAGGGCTCTGTCCTGGGACCTCTTCTCTTTTCTCTGTACACACTTTCTCTAGGTGACCTAATCACATCTCTTGGATTTAAATATCACCTCTATGCTGACGACACACAAATTTACCTTTCGCCCCCTGACCTTACATCTTCTGTACAGACCAACGTTTCTGAATGTCTCTCTGCTATATCATCCTAGATGGCTCTCCACCAACTTAAACTTAACATGGCAAAAACAGAGCTCCTCATACTTCCTCCCAAACCTGGCCCTACCACCTCCTTCCACATTACTGTTGGAAGTACCATCATTCACCCTGTAGCCCAAACACGCTTCCTAAGGGTCACACTCGACTCCTCTCTCATATTCACCCCTCACATTCAAAACATATCTAAAACCTGTTCCTTTTTCCTCCACTATATAACAAAGATATGCCCTTTCCTATGTTACTCGACTGCTAAAACTTTGACTCAGGCACTCATTCTCTCCCGTCTCGATTACTGTAACCTCCTGATGTCTGGCCTTCCTGCCTCTCACCTGTCTCCCCTACAATCTATACAACAGACGACAGAGAAGCTTAATGCTACAGTACCGACACACTTTATTGCAGTGTGGTCGGTACCGCAAGCCGGGATATTTCACGGCTTGCTTGTGGCTGCCCCTCGGCGTGCCGCGCGTCATAGACACGCGGTCACGCGTCTTCGGGAGCCTGCGCCCCCTGCACGCGCGTCCAGGGCTCCCCGAGGGAGCCCTGGTGTCCCGCGATCTGCGGGACAGCGGCAGGGGGTTCCGGGGGACCCGGCGGACCCGGTAGCGGTAGGGAGAGCGCCCCGATCGGAGGGCGCTCTTCCGCTGCTTCGGCGCGCGCCCGTCACACTCGGGCGCGCGCCAGGCTACTGCTGCGGCCAAGAACGGGCAAATGCTCGAATAAACTTGGCCGCAGCAGTACATCCAACATGACAGAAATACATAGTAAAATTTTTTTTTTCAATAGAATATATAAGTATTTTACTTTGTATTTCTGTCATGTTGGATGTAGCAGTGGGCTTCTCTGTTGTATACATATGCCATGCTCCATAGCACTCCTTTTTGACACTTATATACATATATATATATATATATATATATATATATTGTGGCAGGACGGCCTCGCGGCGGGGTCAGTATGACGCTAGACCCAATGGGAAACTTTAAACACTAGTGGTTTATTAGCCACAACCAAAATAAAGTACGGGTGCACTGTCCCTTTAAGAAACGACTTTCTTGAAAATTAAAGCCTAGTCCCGTTAGGGACACTAACTTACTTCTTGAGCCCTTACTAACAGGACAGCCAGCTAATCTGGTCATGCCCAAAACATGCTACACAAAGGATAACGATACGTATAAGAATAAAGTCTTATCTGTTTTGCCGCTCCAGTAGCAACAGGAACACGGTTCCGGGGAGCAGGCTGTGTCCAGCCTCGCAGTGATCTTGATCTTTATCCTGGGTTGGGGTCCCAGCTGGTCCCAGCAGTCTAGCTCCTCGCAGGACTGGGGGACCAGAGCAACAGCAACGGCTTCCTAGCCGGGAGAGTTCTCTCCACCTTCCTATGGAAAAACAAGCTCTTCGCAGCAATCTGTATCTGTATCTTTATCCTGGGTTGTAGTCCCAGCTGGTCCCAGCAGCCTAGCTCCTCGCAGGACTGGGGGACCAGAGCAACAGCAACGACTTCCTAGCCGGGAGAGTTCTCTCCACCTTCCTATGGAAAAACAAGCTCTTCGCAGCAATCTGTATCTGTATCTTTATCCTGGGTTGGAGTCCCAGCTGGTCCCAGCAGCCTAGCTCCTCGCAGGACTGGGGGACCAGAGCAACCGCAACGGCTTCCCAGCCGGGAGAGATCTCTCCACCTTCCTGTGGAAAAACAAGCTCTCTGTGCTGATTTATGATTGCAGTGACCTCTATATCAAGGAGCTGAGTATCATTGTTTATCCCATTTCTCCTTTTTTTCCCATGTACTTTCATTTATGTATTTGGGTCACTAAATGAACTTATTTATAGGTCTCCCTTGCTCTAGTACCATCTGCGTTGTAATAGGTTAATTTTTTGCTATTGATCTTTCTACTGCCATCAGTACAGCACTCATGTTGGGTTTTTTTTTTTGTGTGCATTTTTTCATGTTTATTTCTGTAGACCTTTGATGTCCTTAAGTCTATCATACATATGGTGACCGGCCGGTCTGTATTGCTTCACTGCGGGAATTTTTGTTCCCTCAGTAAGCGAGTATTCTAAGGGCATTATCTCTCAATAATTTCTTTTGGGTCTATTATATTGTGTTTTATTTTTATTTCTTTTGGGGTTTTTTTTGTCCACTTATTTTCCTTATTTTTAGTCAGGCAGGCTCTCCAGTCAGTTGTTTGTATGTCTGTTATTTTTTGGATTTAATTAAAGTACCTTTTCTATTTTTCAAACATTTGTCTGAGTGCTACTTTAGAGGTTTTCTTTTTCTGTGTTTTGTTTAGAATACTTAATCTGTTGCCACCTCGGATGGGACTAGGTACATGTTCAATACCCTGGACAAACATATTACTTGAATCACCCATACAGTACTGGGTAAAACACAGATTTATTCCTCAATCCAGAGGATCGTCTACCTAAAAAGGAAGAGGGCACATCAGTGTTATCTACATTTTCATCAACGAGATCTTTCATATCTTGCACACAACAGTTCTCATGAAAGCTTAAGGACTTAAATCCCATCAGATTGTCACAACGCTGTAAAACCTGTTGGCTTGCAGGGCCCGAGCCTCTGCCATGGAGAGCCTGGGACGATTTATATATATATATATATGGTTTCTTACCAGATGCAGCGCCTCCACCTGCGATGGCTCCCAGCTGAGCGGGAGTTGTTCCTCGCAGGACACCAATATAATGATATACACGCAGTACAAAAAATAACAGATATCTTTACTAATAGTAATCATAGACTCATATGCATAACATTCACATACTCCTCCCAATAGAGACACATCTAGCCAAAGCATCTCGCAGGACACGACCCTCCACCGTGTACCCCACACCGTGTCCAATATCCCACACCCAAACCCCCAAGTGTGTGGTGACTGCGCGGACACTAGAATGAGAGTGTTATAGTTGGTGCACTTTGGTATAGAGTTACCTGCCGAGCGCTCCTGCACTCGAACCTGCAGACTAATCTTCGGAAAGGATCCGCAGACGCGATGCTTTCCGCGATGCTCCTCCGGGGCAATCCCACCCAGGTAGATATAAATGTCTCTGAGGAGGTTTGGTCCCAAACCTCTGTTAAAGAACTGCAGAGACCACTGTTTGCCTGACTTTGCACACTACTGGGGCAGGTTCCTATTCTAGAACCTGTCCCTACAGCAACCACAAGCTGCCTGTGACTCACGGGCCTATCTTGGGCCTAAGGGGGTTTCTGGCCTAGTGTAGAGGCACTTCCCTCTCTACACATAAAGCTCCAAATTCTTCCTCTTCCTAGTTTGGACTGGCCAACATGCTCCCTTGCGCAACCTCCTATCTCCTTCCTGCAGAGCCCCTGTTGCCCTATTGGCACCCTGGCATCACATGGTCCCACTGATGCTTGTAGTCCCATGCTCTAGCCCTCCTCCCATTGGTCCGGGCTTCGCTCGCTACCACAGCCACTCCCTGGCATGCGCAAACTCTCTTCAAGTGCCATCGCCTCTGAGACTCACTGCGCATGCGCGAGTATCAAAATGGCGGCACCCAGAGTGCTCGGGCCGCCGCGGAGCCTCCTACTGCTGTGACACACTTTATTCGAGCAAAAACCCAGTATGTACCTGGCAGATACCTGGAATGCGCCGCTCCTCACCTCAGACAAGCCCCGTTGCGTTTGCCTTCCCAGCCATGGTTCATGCCTGGCTGACGGGCGGCTGATCTGTTAAATGATAATGATTACGATTTAATAGGCTGCAATGCTTCGCGTGTCTACCAGATGGCATAAATTCATGAATTGTAATGCAGTATATATATATATATACTGTGCAGTATTGCAGCCAGCGGGAATAAAATGCTTCAATTCCTGCCTGGAAAATAACGCAATGCACTTGGGCAGAAAACAGTCACAAACCTCAATACACCCGAGTATACCCGAATTCGTGGGACTAGCCGAGCTCGAATAAAGTGTGTCGCCAGTGTATGCGCCGGAGCACTCCCTGCACACTCTAACCCTCCTTGACTCTCCCATCGCATATACTTCAATCACAGATACATTCCAAGATGCACTGTTTTTATGTAAAAAGCCTCTCTTGCTTTATCCATCAGAAGAAGAGATCATTGTATTTCGAAAGCTTGCACTTCGTTAGCCACAGAACAGTATCGTCTATTCGTTTTTTATTTTATATATAAAACATATATTATTATATATCTGATTATATAATATATATATACTTCTGCGGCACAGTTTATTCGACATTTGCCCTTCTGTGCCGCAGCAGTAGCGCTGGCGCGCGCCGAGTGTGACGGGCGCGCGCCGAAGCACGGAAGAGCGCCCTCCGATCGGGCGCTCTCCCTACCGCTGCTGGTCCGCCGGGTCCCCCGGAACCCCCCCCCTGCCCTGTCCCCGATCGCGGGACACCAGGCTTCCCTCGGAGCCCCTGACACGCTGCAGGGGGCGCACTCCCGATGACGCTGTGACCGCGCGTCTATGACGCGCGGCACGCCGAGGGCGGCCACTAGCAAGCCGGAGATTTTCCCGGCTTGCGGTACCCGACCACACTTCAATAAAGTGTGTCGGTAGTGTTATATATATATTATATATATATATATATCTATAGTATATATATATAATATATATATATATATCACTGCAGCAAGTGATTCTGAGAAATTACAATGCAATGAGAGCACACAATGTGCTACCTTTTGACTGGAAATCCATTTACATATGCCCATTTAAGCAAATGCATTGACGTTCACACCGCTTTTAAGCACTGCATGGGGCTAGCAAAGCAAGTCAAACCACTCACAGACATGTTTCAACCTTGATGGGTATCATCAGTGTGAGGTTGATTTATACTTGCTTTGCAATATTTCTAGGCTGGGTAGGTTTACCGTATACATTTTAAGTTATGAGGGTGAAAAAGGCAACAAAAAACCTTCACATGTCTTAGATAGGTCTGCAACCCTGCCTTTCAACCATTATCACCTAGCATACAGTGCTTCCACTGCAGGAAGGGATTCTGGGAAATGACATGCAAATGAGCCCACAATGTGTCACCTTTTGAATGCATGTGAATGGGTTTTCCATGCAAAAGGTCACACATTGTCATGAGCCCCCTTTCCCCCCTCTTCCCATGTATTTCTCTCCCTTCCGTCTCATACCCTGTCACTTTCCCAACTCGCATGTATTTCTCTCCCCTGCGTCTCACTCTTACTCTCTCTTTTCCTCACTCAACCCCTCCCTCCTCACCCTCTGTCAAATCAATTACCCCACACTCACTCATTCCCTCCCCCCTCACACAATTCCTCCCTCCAGATATCACCCCCAAATACATACAAAAAAAATCCCCACCCCAAATATATTCAACCTCCCCCACCCCCACAAAAGCATACAAAAAAAAAACCCTACCCAATACATATAAAATTGTCATGGTCGACCAGGTCTTACCAACAATTTAATACCGGGATTCTGGACTGAGCAGTACAAGGCGGGTAAAATACATTGTAATTTATTTTCTTTTAAGACAAACAAACAATACTTCACAATTACAGTCAATAAACACTTACTGGGATGGGGAAACAAAATAAAATGTCCACTGAACGAAAAAAAAGTCTCTGGACACACCTGTACACATGCAACTGTGTGCGTGATGTGAGCCATGAGACAGTTCTTGGCTAGGGGTGCAACTTGCCAGCCCTATATCTCTGCTGAAAGGAAAGATTTTGTAATGTCCTTACAGGATTCGTTCATGAATCCTTAGCTCAAATGAATTCTGGAAGAGGAGCACGATCCTTGGTTACGATGTTGTTAACCCATCACACTCCAGAACCACTGACGCTAACACTTGGACGTTTCTTGGTTAAGCTTAGATGAATCTGACTAGGAGGGGGCTCAGACATTCTTATAGGGTTAAGGGTCCTATTCCTAACATGCACACAGAATCCTCTCGTGTGAACAACTTTTCCCACCTATCCCCAACATGCCAGGAGTTCATAGAATGGGCAGAAGTTGCTTCCCGGTTTGCTAAGAGCTTGCTTTAACCTCACACCTGAGCTACTTAGCATACCGGGCCCAACCTCTTACATGGCGGCAGTAAGTCTGGGGCTTGGCTACCAAGTGTAAAGTGCCCATACTTCACACCGGTATCTGGTACTTACAAATATCCCAGCCACCCTAACACCTAGGGTCTCTGAGGCTTTTCAACTCCAGACTTCTCTAGACACTGGGGCACCAAATTCGCAGGGTGCCCTTTGAAGTACGGAGATGAAAAATCCCTCAGCTCATTCCTCCATAACATATGGGCATGTTAATGGATTCATTGCAGGTCCGACAGGAAAGGGTTCCTGCCTTTGCATTGAAAACACCATTGGAATACAGTTTATTTATAAATGTATGTGCTGCATATGCAACAACTATAAAACTCATATGTATCTTCATGGTTTCTTTTTACCTAGCTGCACTCCAAAAATTAGAGTGCTAGCTCTTTCCTAGCACAAGTAATCCACTTAATTGAAGGGGCTCTGTGATGTGGGTTGCGGTTTGACCTTTAATCGGTCTGGGTTACAAGCCGGCATACAATGTATCCGTCCTGGCTTTGATCGGTAACCGCAGAGGTGCGCCACCAATTCAGCTTAAGTGGATAACGAGACGGCAGAATACTATGTATCAAGAAGGCACTTCAGCTAAACCGCAAACCACTTGTTCAATTGACTTTGCGGTTTCGACATCTGTGGTCAGGAAACTGATACCTATCTTTAAAGAAGATACTTTAATTTAATTTAATTCATTTTTAATTTAGCGCTTGGCACAGCGCTAGAAGCTCCTCCTTGTGTCGCAAATACAGTTAGCACATAGCTCATTCATTCATTTGACCGCAGCTAGTTTCTGAGCTGCAAAACAGGGACAATAAAGTTAGTGTAGGGGAAAACATGGGATTATGGTGTCAATACATTTTAACCCCTTCTGTCCCAACGCGGTTTTGGGTTAACCAGCCAGGCCTAATACCTTTATTATTAGCCTGTTTAGCCCTTCAATCGCCACAACCATACATATATATATATATATACATACACACACACACACACACACACACACATCATAGAAAAAAAACAACCCTCCCCAATTCATATAAAAATACCCCAACTCATATAAAAATACCCCCAAGCCCCCCAATACGTATAAAAATTCCCCCAAGCCCCCCAATGCATATAACAATTCCCCCAAGCGCCCAAAATACATATAGAAATACCCCAAGCCCTCCAATACATTTAAAAATACCCCCAATACATATAAAAATACAGACTTACCTCGGGTCAGGCCAAGCCCGGTGTCTGCAGGGGTCCGCTGGCTGGGGGTCTCAGCCAGCGCTGCAGATTTCCCCCAACCTCTGGACAGGCTCTGCTGCCAGTTGCGGCTGAGCCCCGGCTCTCAGCTGCTTGTAAGCCTCTTCCTTTCTCTGCCCCACGCCGCCGAGCTTCCACTGTCAGCACGCGACGGGGCTCTCTGACTTTTATGCTTTATTCATTGTAACATTACCAGAAGAAGAGATCAGTGTATCATGAAAGCTCGCACAAATAAAATATTTCATTAGCCACAGAACGGTATCGTCTATTCGTTTTTGATTATTAAGCTCGGCAAACATGGTACAGATACCTATATATATTGATATTGTCAACACTAAGCATCCAGCTCACTGAGCTTCTGTTGAATAGGAGGGGAACTGTTGTGCCGCGGAACCAAGTAATCATGTGCCGTTCAGCCTGGGGGCCGTTGAGTGAACGCACATCACGGAGGTAAAGGCTGTTGGAAGAGACTTACACGCATGCAGCCATGAGGCTACAGCTCCTGACCGACGGAGATACCACGAATGACGGGTGTTTTTGTTCGATGCGCATGTTATACCTCAATGCTGGGAGTGAACTGATTTTAGCTTGTGATTAATAAAACCTTAACTATTTACACTATGGAGCCCGTGATGTCCCTTTTTGTTTTAAATAAATATTAATACAGTTGTGTGAAAAAGAAAGTACACCCTCTTTGAATTCTATGGTTTTACATATCAGGACATAATAACAATCATCTGTTCCTTAGCAGGTCTTAAAATTAGGTAAATACGACCTCAGATGAACAACAGCAATGACATATTACACCGTGTCATGATTTATTTAACAAAAATAAAGCCAAAATGGAGAAGCTATGTGTGAAAAACTAAGAACACCATTAATGCTTCCATAGGCATCACTACAGCAGCAATGATTATTGAACTAGACTCTACAGTTCATGCTCTTAAATAAGGGCAATGGATATTTAGATCCACTTGTTTGCTACTAATAGGCATATACTATACGTTTATATTTTCCTATTGTAAGTAGCATATCCAGAACAGTTACCATAATGTTCATACTCTAGGAATATCTATGCTTTTAATTATCGTTTTAACACTCACTATTTTAATTTGGATACCAATTAAAGTTCATAGATTTTAAATCATTCACTAATCATCCAGGAGGTGGACGAGTACCCATTCTAGGTTACTTTATCTTGTTTTGTTCAAGGATACCACATGACCAACAACTATAAGACATGGCCCACGTAACCGAGAAGGAGTCAGGCAATCGTCTAGAGTAGGAGTGCGCAGACATTTTCCCCATCACCCCCCTGCCTGCTCTCCCTCCCTGCTTGCGCCCCCCTCTTACATTGTCTCTGGCATCAAATGACACGACGGGGTTATGTGACATCATGTTGCCATGGCGACACGATGCCCGAAGCCGTCGGAGATAAAGTAAGAGAACTTACAGAGGCCTCGTGCGGTTGCCCGGCAAATTAATTTAAATGCTTTGGGGAAGAGTGCGCGGCCTTTGTTAGCACCGCACCCCCCAGTTTGCGTACCCCTGCTCTAGAGGGCCATGAACAGTACAAACTCCACCAGCAGCACCCAAAAGGGGTCATAAAAATGTTATATTTTAAAAGTTTAAATAACTTGAATACAACAAATGTTTCCAAGGTTATATTTAGTTTGTATAATATTCATTGATTCATCATTTTTTTCTAAAATATAGAAAAACAAAAAATGTATGTAGATAAAGAAAATATTAAGGAGTACAACATTAACCACAAAAAAATTAACATGGCTTGCCAACAAAAATAGGTCACATCATAAATGATTAATTCCCCCCAACAGAAAACAAATTGACATACCATTAAATGAAACGGCTTCCCACAGCAATAACATTAGAAATTCACATACCATAAAATTAGGCAATCTGCCTTTTAATCAGGCCACCTGTCATGTAATGAGACAATTGGGCATCTAATCCTCACCGGTAGTTCATATGAATGCTTTAATGTTTTTAGTATCATGATATTTATTTATGGGAAAATATGTTTGCAGCAAGTTACATCATAAATTAGAAGTGTAGAAAGGCATATCAAATAATACAATAGGTAATCAAGCATATAAACTAAGAGAGTCCATGGTCAGCAGAGTTTAATCAGCCTGCGGGGCTTGGAATCATGCAATTTCGCATTCATTGAGGGTATCTTGCCAGTCTTTCAGTGGTGAGAAAAGATCTGCAAGTTATTTCGCCCAGTTTAGCATGTTTGACTTAACGGAGCTACTAGAAGTTCAGTGAGTTTGCACAATTTGTGAGCATGAGCGATTTTTGCCTTATTGATCGGATTTGCAGAGTTGGAAAAAAATCTTTCATGTACTTTTCAGAAAGGTGAGAAGGGCTTTTAGAATACATCGACCTGAATATCCTAGCGACGCTATGGTAATGCCATTTCTAATCACAACGAAGTACAACTCACTCGAATGGTCTGTTTAAATGCATGGAATTCCACATTGTAATAGATGCCATTTGTGTTAGAGAATAAGGAAAACAACAACATTTGAATCCGCGACTTATTGCTTCGTCAAATTTGCAGCTACAAGAAAAGGCCCCTTTGTCTGGAAAGCCTACTGTATGTACAGTTCATTTTCAACTGAGAAACAATCACTTATTCTCTCTTAAAGGTCCCTAGTAAATATGCTGTGAAGGGGATAACTGGTGTTAGAAAATAATTAACTTTTATTCAAGCAAGTGAGATTAATGCTTTCATTCCAAGTGACTAAATGATTATATGTTTCTGATTTTGATATAATTGCTTTTGATGAATTATTGATACTTTCATAAATCCCAATCAGACACCCAATCTGTGGTGGAAACGCTGGGTCTAAGTCCTGCATGATAGCACCCAGGATTGCGAGTGGGAATTTTTCCTGTTATTATTCTTAACAGTTTGTAATAAAATAATCTACACCATAAAAGGTGTGTGTGTGCTCTTCTAACTCACTGCAGTACATTATTCTTCACACCGTGAAGATGGCAACAGTTGCTAAAATTTATCAGTATTTTATCGAAAACTATGACTTTTACAAATTTCGCCAACTCCTCATACGTGGAAGCGTGCAGTAAGGAAAAGGTTATGTAGTGACCGCTGTTTTCACCATATTGAGCCCCAATTTTTTGGAGGGTATTGGTGTGTATCACCGGGTTTTTCCCGTATCTATGATCATGGAGGCGGCAAAAGGCAGAGGGTCGTGTTAAAACCAACTAAGAAGCGACAGTCGCTGCCAAGCAATGCACCAGAACCAGCACCGGCTTCCAATGATGGTCCCACTGTCAGTGACAACCCTGAGCCTGAGCCTGAGGCTGAGCTGGATTTGGCGTGCAGTTTTGATGAAGCTTGCATGTACCTAAGCGATTTCCAGCCTCACCTGCTGACTACAGGTGGACTAGTCCCGCTGCCAACTATCGACGTGGATGATGAAGAAAGCTGGACTGGCAGTGGACCGGCGCCGGCGCAAGCTGAATTGGAAATTCAATGGTGAGTACTGTCTTGTTGCCGTATTATTTTGGTGGGGCTGGCTGGGTACTTCTTTAGGGGGCTGACCATTACTCAGAAAAGAAAACGGCTAATGGGGGGATTTCAATGGATAATATTGTACTGTATGCTGATGTTTTCCGGCCATACAGTATACTGTGTAAAAAACCCGAATAAATAAAACTATGCATTTATTCTACATATTCAGTATCGTTCCATTACAGTATGTGTCTTCCACAGTATACTGTACAGTGGTATACAGTGCCTAACATCTATGGGCAAAAAGAATTTTATTCCTAGGTGCCCTAGAACAGAAGTTCCCACGCCAATTGCCCGTGAACTTGACCGCGGCCCTAAGTAGTTCCCACGCCAATTGAACGAATATAATGTAAAATAACCTGTTCTGTGGGTCTGAGCGGGTTGAAATTTACCTGGTCCTCATGCGGGAGGACCCTTGCCATAGTGGCAAAATATCAGCCTTGCAAGACCCACAGAACCGAAGGTACCAAAAGACAGTTTAAAAGCACATTACCAAAGTGGCTTTTTTTCTGCCATGCAAGTCAATGGCAGAAACCTGAACTTTAACATCACCCTGACTCCGTTCCGTTGCCACGAGAGGATCGCAATTTGCCATGCAATCTTGCCGCAACTAGGACTACATGGTCACCGAATCTGAGCCCTCTAGGTCGAACAGAACTGGAGTTGTGGGTTCCAGGTTTCTGCTCATTCTGACTTAGCCGGTTCAAAGCTTTCTCCGCCATTGCGCTCAATGGTAGGACCCTCCTCGCCGGCGTGACCCTTTCTCGTCGCCATTACTGCTCGGACCCTGTTGGGGTCAAGTGAGGGGGTTCCTAACATCTAGGGGCAAAATGAATTTTATTTCTAGGTGCCCTAGAACAGAAGTTCCCACGCCAATTGACCTAGTTCCCACTCCAATTGCCGTAGTTCCAACGCCAATTGCGCGACCAGGCAGTTAAAAAACAGTGCAGCAAGCCTCTACATTTGTTACACTGGCAAAGGAGCAAATGGAAACAATGTGAGGCAATTCAACATGTTCTTTTATTGGTGGAGTTAGTACAAAAACATTTATTTACAATGTTGAAACATTTAAAGTGCAAAGCAATTCTAACCATCAGCACACAATAATACAATCTGCAGCCTTTATTAAATTCTTCTGCCACAAAACATTTTTGGTGCATGGGGCACAGGGAGTTAAAGTGACTTGCTTTTTATGTACTGTATTTGGGGGTTGTCTTGGGGATTATTCATCAAATTATTATGATGAACTGCCTTTTGAAATTACAGTGCTATTAACTATTTCAGCCACACACCTCCAGAGTTTTTAACCCCTCCCTAGCCAAGCGTCAATCGGCTTAGTCACCCTAGCCTACCATCCCCCTCTCTCCACTGGGTCGTTGATCTTCTGCATATTGCCATTGTGTTCTTAATCCGCCCATAGCCGAGCTACAAACACTCAGCATGCCTGCGTCTAATCACACCATCCCCCTCCCCCAACCCTTAGAGGCCTGTTTTTTGAACGGTAATGCTTTGGAAAACCCCCTCTCGAATTTGAAATGTAAATCTGATGTGCACAGCACTGTGAGAATTGAGAGTACACTGATACAGTATTTAATCAGGGTGTGAAAATATTTTTCAGTCACTATGGTTTACAGTCACATGTTTTTAATAAAATACAGTACATTCTTTAATATCTTTAAAATAAAAATATATAAATCCTGTATATACAGTACAGTAAGTATAATGTAAAATAACCCGTTCTGTGGGTCTGAGCGGGTTGAAATTTACCTGGTCCTCATGCGGGAGGACCCTTGCCATAGTGGCAAAATATCAGCCTTGCATGACCCTCGGAACTGGTGGTACCAAAAGACAGTTTAAAAGCACATTACCAAAGTGGCTTTTTTTCTGCCATGCTAGTCAATGGCAGAAACCTGAACTTTAACATCACCCTGACTCCGTTCTGTTGCCACGAGAGGGTCGCAATTTGCCATGCAATCCTGCCACAACTAGGACTACATGGTCACCGAATCTGAGCCCTCTAAGTCGAACAGAACCTGAGTTGTGGGTTCCAGGTTTCTGCTCATTCTGACTTAGCCGGTTCAAAGCTTTCTCCGCCATTGCGCTCAATGGTAGGACCCTCCTCGCCGGCGTGACCCTTTCTCGCCGCCATTACTGCTCGGACCCTGTTGGGGTCAAGTGAGGGGGTTCCTAACATCTAGGGGAAAAATGAATTTTATTTCTAGGCGCCCTAGAACAGAAGTTCCCACGCCAATTGACCTAGTTCCCACGCCAATTGCCGTAGTTCCTACGCCAATTGCGCGACCAGGCAGTAAAAAAAACAGTGCAGCAAGCCTCTACATTTGTTACACTGTCAAAGGAGCAAATGGAAACAATGTGAGGCAATTCAACATGTTCTTTTATTGGTGGAGTCAGTACAAAAACATTTATTTACAAATTCTGTACAATGTTGAAGCATTTTAAGTAACATCTCCTTTATTAAAGAAACCCAGTACTGTATACAGTACAGTACAGTGGGATGGTGCGCAACACTGTCAGTCAGACCTGCACCAGTTCAGTCCTAGAGGGCAGCAAACAGGGCAGGTTTTCAGGGCAACATTGAAAACCGTGCCTGTTTGCGGCCCTCAGGGACTGGAGTTGTGCATGTCCCGTGAAAAAAAACACACAACAACATCTCCTTTGTTTAAGTACAGCAGGTACTGTAGGGCAAAACATGTACAGTACAATACAGTTCAGCACAACAGTATGGTCTCACTGACAGTCCTCCACATTGTCCATCCATGGCCGATTCCTTGCATGGCGCAAAACGCCATTAATGCAGTCTTTAACGCCTTTCATTACAGGATCTGTAACTGTATAAAAGCGCTGCAATTCTTTCACAATGTTTTTCCTTAAATTGGCAGGAAGGGCCTTTTTTACGCGATTCCCATCGTAGTTCACTTTGAACACCCACTCGCAGTACAACGAGTAGGGAACATGGTGCTTAAAAATGATCAAGGCATACTTGTGGGGTACACCAGCACTCATCACCATATACTTCTCCCGAAGCGCCGCTGTCAGATCGTGCAGGGTGATGTCGGGCACTGTTTCGATGCGAGCGGGTGTAGGTCTTTTGGGAGTGTGTGTGCTTGTGGCGACGGGCGATGGTAGGATGTCTGGGAGGAAGCTTTCCTCCGGTCGTGGTCGCCGTGCTGTCTCCGGGCGTGGTCTTGACGGGGTTGTCATGTCCTCCTCAACGGCATACATGTACACTACATCTTGTGGTGGAGGGGGGGCGCTTGGTGATGGAAGGGGGTCGAGGGTCCCATTCATCACATCCATGTCACCCTCCTGCTCCGGCGTCGGGGAAACAGGGGCATTAGCACCGAGCAAATAATGTATGCCCGCAATGTCAGCCTCTATCTTCTCCATCCGTTGATCCATCCATTGCTCCATTTGTAGCATCCGTTGCTCCACATTTAACATTGTCTCCAGAAGCAAATCTATCTTTGCCAGCACAATAGAATTCCCGGGGAGATCCACACTTATCCCATTCAGCATCCGGTCCAACGAGCTGCTTCTTGTGCATGGCGTCTGGACATCTGGGGGGATGGGTGCAACGGAGGATGAGATGGGGGTTCCATGGAGAGAAGCGGCATCGATGGAGAGTGGAGGAGGTGACATGTGGATACCCGGTAGAGGAGAAGCGGTAGCGTCGAAGAGGGATGGAGAAGGTGACCTTTGGATTTCCGGGCGAGAAGCAGAGTCGTCTAAGAGCAAAGGAGAAAGTGACCCGTGGATTTCAGAGGCGGCAGCGTCGTCAGATGGAACCGGAGAAGATGGGGGTGGAGAAGACGGGATGAAGATTTCCGGGACAGCTAAAGCAGAGTCGTCGAAGCATATGGGAGGAAGTGGTCTGCGGGTCCGATGGGTTGGCTGCCATTCGTTTTGTGTCGAGAGTACATCACCGTATATCTTCTTCACATAATGAGGCTTACGTCTAAGAAAACCCTTAACCTTTGGGGTCAGCAGAAGGTTTTCTTTATTGGCCTTAGCCTGTCGCTTTTGCCTTGGCATGGAAACGGCAACCGCCTTTTCGCTTTTTCAGCATGACAGGCACGGCAGAGGTGAGTGGGTTCTTGCGTCCATAGAACCGGGGATGCTCCATGGAAGCAGGTGGAACAATGCAGTACAGTATCTGGACAAGGGCAAGTTCAGATAAAGATCCTGGAGTGGTGGCCTGTGCAAAGTGTGTGACCTTTTATGCATGGCGGCCAGGTACAGGTGTTGAAAGTGGGCGTGTGAGTCATTACCGTATAAATACACCATCCATTTTGTGTATTGACTGCACATAGAATACACATCGACTAAACATCGAATATACATTCTTGAGTTTGTATTTCTTTCTACTCGCAGCAATGCCTGTTAAAAAGATTTCAAAGGATCTCAGCATGCGAATTAAGGAGATGTACAGGGAGTGAAACCAAACTCTGCTGCTATCCAACGCTGGTTAGCTACTTCTGACCTCGTTGTGCCATTAAACACCGTGAGCTATCATGCACAAGGAAAAAACAGAGACCGGAAAAAGGCACCAAGGGTAACAAACGCGTCAGTATATTTATAAAACTTAACAAAAAAAAATATAGAAAACTGTACTGTACATCTACAGTACAGTTCTGTATCTACTGTAATACTGTTGTTATTTCTGTTGATTTATATTACAACATACTGTACAGTAGTTTGTCTATTTATATTTATAGTACAGCAGTATACTTTATTTGTATATTTCAATTAATCTTACAACGGTATATACTGAATAGGATGTACTGTATATTTATATTTATATTACAACAGTATATTTATTTTGTATATTTATATTTATAGTACAACAGTATATATATTTTGTCTATTTATATTTATAGTAGAGCAGTATACATTTTTTGTATATTTCAATTAATCTTACAACGGTATATACTGAATAGGATGTACTGTATATTTATATTTATATTACAACAGTATATTTATTTTGTATATTTATATTTATAGTACAACAGTATATATATTTTGTCTATTTATATTTATAGTACAGCAGTATACATTTTTTGTATATTTCAATTAATCTTACAACGGTATATACTGAATAGGATGTACTGTATATTTATATTTAATGTATATATATTTTGTATATTTATATTTAATGTATATTACAACATTACATTTATATACATTTTATATTGCTGCATATTAATAAAACAATATAATTTATTTACATTGTAGGGAGACAACTGTTCTGGTGGACAAAATAAGTGAGGAGAATGATGAGAGGAGTGCATTAAGGGTTAAAAACACTCTGCAGGAAAAGCACAATCTGACTGTATCCGAGAGCAGCATAAAGAAAATGAGACGCAGCATTGGATGGAAATATGGACGTGTGAGGTTAGTACTGGACAGTACAGGAGGTAAAAGTGTTGTTTCGCAAACTGTACTGCACTGTGCCGCAAATTTTTTTTATTCCTTGTCATTACAGAGTGTACCCCATGATACGGGATGCAAACAAAATCAAAAGAGTGCTCCAGGCCCAGGCATGGATCGACAGCGGGGAGACTTTCCAGGATTGCATCTTCACTGATGAGTCTACTGTGTCGCTGGAGAGATTTGCACGATTTGCGTTCCACAAAAAAGGCCGCTTATCTTTGAAGCCGCGGCCAAAACACCATGTGAAGCTGCATGTGTGGGGTGCCATCTCTAGGCGTGGACCGGGATGCATTGTCATCTTTGAAGGTAAAATGTATCAAATATAATGTCGCCTAATGCACTGTACTTGACTAGTGTTGCCTTACCGAATGCACTGTACTGTACTATTGTGCAGTTTTTTGAGCACTTTTCTTTTCTTGCTATAGGAATCATGAATAAAGCTTTCTTCCAAGACAACATTGTTCCCCAATGGTCATCGCTTCTACCAGGACAACGATCCCAAGCACACTGCGTCAACGGCGCATATCCTTGAGCGCGGCATCAACTGGGTGAAGATGCCAGCGGAGTAAGTGCAGTAGACCTAGTCCCATTTTTGTTCCCCACTGTTTTTAGCTCTTAAACCAATTGTCCTTTCTTTCCAATGACAGGTCGCCAGACTTCAATCCGATCGAAATGGTCTGGCATCAGCTGAAGGACCATATCCGGAAAGTGGCGAAACCCTCCAAAAAGGACGAGTTGTTGAAAGGCATACTGAGTTTTTGGAACGATGTACTCACCGTGGAACGCTGCAATAAATATATAGACCATATTGCCACTGTGTTGCCCATTGTCATCGCGCGTAATGGGCAAGCATCAGGAAAGTAGTACTGTGCTGTAATATTGTAAGTACAGTATGTTACAGGTAAGTATGGCACAGATTTTTTCTTTCCAGATAGTAAGAGTACTGTATACAGTAGTTAGTTTTTTCTTTACAGAGAGAGCAGCACCAGCCATCAGGTTACAGTACATAGAATTTAACAGTAGTCAGAGTATACAGTAGTTCCAGTACAGTATACAGTACACTAGTTTGACAGTACTACAGTAACTGCCTACTAACTGCCCCATTTTTTTTCTTTCCAGAGAAAGCTACACCAGCCACCTACAGTAGTTCTGCCATAATACAGTACAGTAACTGCACTAATTTTTGGTTTTCTTGTCGTTCCAGGAAAAACGGTGGCCTAGGGCGATGGGGGTGTTGTGTCCAGTCAAATCTGCTTGTACAGTCAAATGTACAGTATATAAACAGCAGCAATGATGTACACAAAACCTCTCCTCTCTCAATGAACTACAGTACTGTACTGCAGACAGAATGAGGAAAAGATAAAGACTAAAGAAAAAATAATTTTACTATACAGTATATACAGTACAGTATATTATACAGTACATTACGGTACTGTACTGTATATACTGTAGTATTAAATAATATTCTTATAAATGTGCATTACTCATGTTTCCCCATGTTTTACAAAAGGTTTTCCAAATGGTTATCCAATTTCAAGCTGCCAAAATAACTTAATAAAGACTGCATTACTGTATGTATTATTCCTGATTATTTTTATATTTGTATTTTTTGGTTCCTGATAAAATAAAATAAATATTTATTCACTTTCCTGCGAATCATAATCATTGATAGCCACCCCTACAGTGCACCAATGAATTATTTTATTTATTTATTTATTTATAAAATATTTTACCAGGATATATATATTTTTATTTTAAAGATATTAAAGAATGTACTGTATTGTATTAAAAACATGTGACTGTAAACCATAGTGACTGACAAATATTTTCACACCCTGATGAAATACTGTATCAGTGTACTCTCAATTCTAACAGTGCTGTGCACATCAGATTTACATTTCAAATTCGAGAGGGGTTTTTCCAAAGCATTACCGTTCAAACAACAGGCCTCTAAGGGTTGGGGGAGGGGGATGGTGTGATTAGACGCAGGCGTGCTGAGTGTTTGTAGCTCGGCTATGGGCGGATTAAGAACACAATTGCAATATGCAGAAGATCAACGACCCAGTGGAGAGAGGGGGATGGTAGGCTAGGTGACTCAGCCGATTGACGCTTGGCTAGGGAGGGATTAAAAACTCTGGAGGTGTGTGGCTGAAATAGTTAACAGCACTGTAATTTCAAAAGGCAGTTCATCATAATAATTTGATGAATAAACCCCCAAAGAGAACCCCCAAATACAGTACATAAAAAGCAAGTCACTTTAACTCCCTGTGCCCCATGCACCAAAAATGTTTTGTGGCAGAAGAATTTAATAAAGGCTGCAGAATGTATTATTGTGTGTTGATGGTTAGAATTGCTGTGCACTATAAATGTTTCAACATTGTAAATAAATGTTTTTGTACTGACTCCACCAATAAAAGAACATGTTGAATTGCCTCACATTGTTTCCATTTGCTCCTTTGCCAGTGTAACAAATGTAGAGGCTTGCTGCACTGTTTTTTTACTGCCTGGTCGCGCAATTGGCGTTGGAACTACGGAAATTGGCGTGGGAACTAGGTCAATTGGCGTGGGAACTTCTGTTCTAGGGCACCTAGAAATAAAATTCATTTTGCCCCTAGATGTTAGGAACCCCCTCACTTGACCCCAACAGGGTCCGAGCAGTAATGGCGTCGAGAAAGGGTCATGCCGGCGAGGAGGGTCCTACCATTGAGCGCAATGGCGGAGAAAGCTTTGAACCGGCTAAGTCAGAATGAGCAGAAACCTGGAACCCACAACTCCGGTTCTGTTCGACCTAGAGGGCTCAGATTCGGTAACCATGTAGTCCTAGTTGTGGCAGGATTGCATGGCAAATTGCGATCCTCTCGTGGCAACGGAACGGAGTCAGGGTGATGTTAAAGTTCAGGTTTCTGCTATTGACTTGCATGGCAGAAAAAAAGCCACTTTGGTAATGTGCTTTTAAACTGTCTTTTGGTACCTCCGGTTCCATGGGTCATGCAAGGCTGATATTTTGCCACTATGGCAAAGGTCCTCCCGCATGAGGACCAGGTAAATTTCAACCCGCTCAGACCCACAGAACGGGTTATTTTACATTATATTTGCGCAATTGGCGTGGGAACTACTTAGGGCCGCGGTCAAGTTCACGGGCAATTGGCGTGGGAACTTCTGTTCTAGGGCACCTAGGAATAAAATTATTTTTGCCCATAGATGTTAGGCACTGTATACCACTGTACGGTATACTGTGGAAGACACATACTGTAATGAAACGATACTGAATATGTTGAATAAATGCATAGTTTTAATTATTCGGGTTTATTACACAGTATACTGTACGACCGGAAAACATAAGCATACAGTACAATATTATCCATCGAAATCCCCCCATTAGCCGTTTTCTTTTCTGAGAAAAAAAAAAGAAAAGTTTTAATGTACAGTAATGGTCAGCCCCCTAAAGAAGTACCCAGCCAGCCCCATCAAAATAATACGGCAACAAGACAGTACTCACCATAGAATTAAAATTCATTTTCCCCCAGATGTTAGGAACCCCCTCACTTCACCCAAACAGGGTCCGAGCATGTACAGTACTGTACTTTATAATAAATTAAATATGCAATTTTACTATTACTGTGCGTGCTGTAGGTTGAACCGCGAAGGTATTAGACTTCAGAGACAACAGCTCGCAAACGCCCCCATGCGTTTTTACACGGCATTGCAGTATTGCAGCCAGCGGGAATAAAATGCTTAAATCACAGCCGCGAAAATAACGCTATACACCCCGGGAGAAAACGACACAAAATCGCACATCACCGGGATCTTCTGAAATTAGCGGAGCTAGCCAAGTAAGAATAAAGTTGGTCGCCACTGTAATAAGTGGGTGAAATGTGTAATTATAGTGACATGACATAAAAAAGGTGGAGAACTAAGAAAGATATTCCAAAAGAAAATCACTTATATGCACACCACCACTCTAAAATATAACATTTATTAAAATCTAATTAATACAATGTATTGTATTGGTGTTTGTATTGTATTGTAATGTTTATTGGAGGTAGATGGGGTGGGTGAAGGGATTAGTTGCCCCGCGGTGGGTGTTTAGGCTTCTTGGGTGGGTAGTGGACTGCGGGGTTAACCCTTTTATTACCATAGTGGTTACTACTACTAAGGTAATGAAAGGCTTAACCCCTCCCACAATCTTTACGGTAGGCCTAATCACCCACACTTGGTCAACAACCCCCTTCATCCTATACCCCCAATAACCCAGGTACTCTGGCTTAACCCCTTCATTGCCTATGCAGCTTGCCGCTAAGGTAATTAAGCTGTTTTTATTTTATTTTGATAACAGTTTTGAAGCAAGGGTTTTTTGGAGCTGAACCGCATTAATTTCAGCCTCAGGGACCCCCTACTTCCTAAGTTACAGGCCCTATTATGGGGTTCCAAGTATCCCCCTTATTATTTAAATGTCCAGGACACGTGGGCCGTGATGTGGGAGAATTTAAACATGGCGTGGATACCAGAATCCCACAACGGGGTCTGTAACTGGGGAAGCAGGGGATCCCCGGACCTGAAATTAATGTGAATCAGCTCCGGAGACTCCCTGCTTCAACACTGTGTTATCAAAATAAAATAAAAGCTGTGTGATCGCCTGTTAGAGGTGCACAGGGAAAGTGACCGATTAAGTCTATTCTTACTGTGCGTCCCTTACAGACAAGTGCATTCTGGTAGGATTCACACAGTGGGAGTCCCATTCAGACACAGGGACTCCCACTGTGTTATTCCTTATGGGCCATTAAGTCTCCTTTCTTGTACTCCATGCACAGATGAAAATAAAAACAGAGCCACTGCGGATTTCTTGAGGAGAGTGTGACCACTCAGAGCTACATCAGTACTTATTTCTCTACCAGTAGTGGTTACAATGGACAACAGTGAAAAATACAAGGAGTCTGATTATACCTATTACATTTAGCCTACCACCCAACATCTCTCCCACAGCAGGTGATGGCACGAGCTTCCAAGATTCCGGCGAGTTCTTGCAGCAGCAACAGCAGCAGCTCTATTCTCGGTCATTGCCAGTTATCTTTACTCAGGGTAAGGGCCGCCAACAGAAATCATGGGTCCCAGGACAAATAAAAGGACCGGCCCCGCCCCCCCCCAAACCCAACCCATAGTGCACATACCACGAAAAAAAAAATTGGGGCACAGTTTACTTAACTGTTTTATTGTTATTGTAATAGGTAAAGAATCATTTCAATGCAATCTGTTTATTTTAAATTTTTCAACAAAAGACCAAATGCTACATCCAATGTGACAAAAGGCCTGGGGGGGAGGGATTCAGTATGTGCCTGGTGGTGGTTAGCGGGGCCGGGGGAAGGGAGGGAGTGGGAGTAGTTGGATGATCAACTTTGTTAGGGCTCAGTGGGATATTTGGAGGGGGGAGGGAAGGCACGTGGGGGCCTGCAGCCTCCTGTACCGGGTGGCAGCAGAGGAAGAACCGGGAAGGTAGGGCTGGGGCCTGTTGCCTCGGGCATTGCACGTGCGGGGGACAGCCTGTACCTGTGTTTGCCGGTAGCAGGGTCAAGGGGGGGGGGGTGAGTTGGATGATCTACGTCATTAGGAACGTGGGGGACCTACAGCCTTCTGTACCGGGCAGCAGCAAAGGAGGAATCTGCTCCAGACGGCCCGTGGTGGACAGGGTAGAATGCTGGGAAGGTAGGACATGGGAGGCGGCGGTTTGGTTGCCTGCTCAGTTAGGGACCGGTGGGGGGGGTGTTGGTTATGGAGGGCCCCGTGGTATGGCACGTGTCTTGCGGGGTAGGCTCAGTTAGGGCTGGTAGGGGAAACTCAGTCAGTGACACAACACACACAGGGACACAACACACAACAATATAGGGTAATACAGATACAAAAATTACAGTACAAATAAGCAGTGCTTGACAAATCAACCAAAATTCTACTAGCCGAACCAAAAAATCTACTCGCCACCTAGCCCCGCCCCTAGCTCCACCCTTTAAAAAAGAAATTGAATAAATTCATAGTAAGAAATAATAACAAGATTCATTTTTTACATAACAGTTTATTTAATGTATTATATTTATACCTAACTACAATTAGTCCTTGTTACATAGTTACGTGTGTGTGTGTTTGTGTGAAAATGTCGGATGACATCACTAATCAGAAAAAAAAGCCAGATGTGAATGACTACTTTCCTGAACCCCTTAACCAGTGTCAGGATTTCTAAGGCAGCAATCTTGCCGGGGATCTTACCTGATCCGCAGTCCTTCAATGTCCAGGTACCCTCATTCCCACTATGTTATATACTGGAGGGGAGGGGTTCCCTATCTGTCTTCTGGGTTAGGGGGATTCCGATGTCTCCTGTGTGAAGGTTGAGAGTCAGATCAGGAAGAAAGCAGGTTAGGTTATTTCGGTGTAGGTATAGGGCAGTTAAATAAGACAGAGAGAGTGTGGGTGAGAGAGAGAACCCCTTTAGCACAATAACCTCTTTAGCGGTGGAGTCCACGGCTCTAGCTGTGTTTATAGTGGGTGTTTTTTTCCCATAACTGAAGCCTCACGATCCTGCTGTGACAAAAAGAAAAGAGGTTGGGGCGCTCCCTATTTGTATAGGCTTGTGATGTTGCCTGTGTGGTAGTGTGTAACCAAAGAAAGGGTAGTGTATACTTGCCCTTGTTGTTTTCTGCAGCTGGACCAGTAGAGAAGATAAAGCCCGGGATCTTCTTGTAGTTGCAGTGGAGGTGGAGGGTTGGTCAGCGCACGGGATTTTGCTCGAACGTAGAGATAAGATGATAGGAAGATATGGAACACGGTATTAGTGTTTTAGTAATCGAACTGTACAATACAGCCAAAAGAACTTTGGAATTAAAAATGTATGAAAAATATATTTTTAAAAAAGCTTAAAACTATTTGGAATTAAAGAACCTTGGTGATTAAAAGTAAAAATATATAAATGTATAAATATCTAAAAATAGATTAGAAAATCCTTAAATAAAATCCTTAAATAAAATTTAAATGGAATTGTGTGTTTTTTTATTTTTTGTGAACAGAAGCAGAATATGTGCTATATGTGGATGACTAGCAGGGTGTGTTTATATAGCCTGTTGTTGGTCTGAGGTAAAAAGGGGATAATGGGGCTGGTTAGCAGAGTTTAATGTGCAGTCTTTCCTTCACGGAATGCTGCTAAAAACAATAACTTTCTCACCCTCCTAGTGGGGGCAGTACGTGAGTTGCTTCTCTCCCGGGGGCCCAAATAGGAAGAAAAGGGCCGAACTCGGTGAGTGAGCAAAATAAAATTTATTAGATACAGAAAACAAAGTCAAAATAACACTCACGGTACAGCTTTAAAACAGCCCAGCATCAGCCTGATCGTCCAGTGATATTCCTCTCACCAGTACAGCTCCCGTGGTCGCGTCCGACGGCGGGACCGGAAGAGGAGGTCTCACCGGATGTCAGCAGGCTGGCTGGGTCCTTCAATCAATGGGCTCAATTTCAAACTTATAAAAATTCTACATTTTTTTTTGACAAACATCGTTGCCATTGTATCGTTATTAGAGCGCTGGGTACTCCCCCCATATTATGTATCTTACCTAAAACAGAAACAGCAAAAACAATAGCTGCAAGACATCTCATTAGCATAGCTAAACATCAAGCTATTGTAGCACAGGATTACATTATCTGCCAATAACATCTGCCTTCTATCAAGGAACTTGAAAGTACCCATTGATTTACAGTATATACCCGCCAAAACACTAAGCTAATTTGAATTTGCAAAGTATATTCAAATTATCTGAATTTGGATACTTTAGTTATCGTCACGTTGGAAAGCTAACCGAGCTTAGTATATCTGGGCCTAATAAATAATAAGGCACCTACTGTAGTCAGTGGCAGGGTGAAGTCAGACTCCATACAGTACTTTTTCCCTTGCGTGCGGGTTGCTACTCTAAATTTAGCCACTTGAGTATCCACTTTTATTTTCTCTTTCCAGGAAGAACTTCAGCTCCTTTCTTAATGTTGTTTTGTTGAAAGAATGACATTGCTTTTTCTAAGGCTGGGTGGTTTGCAGGTGAACCGCAGTTTCAAGCAATTAATCTCACAGCTCTGTCTCCTGTTGTTTGTTCTCTCAGGTGAAGGCAAAAGAAAGCTAACCATATTTGATGGCATAGTCTCTTTTCTCTTAATTGGGCTGTAGCATCTCTAGGTTTTCTGTTCTCTTAAAAGGATTATGGTTTTATTGTCTTGTATTTTAATAGTTTACAGTTGCTTTGTACTTTGAAAAACAAAAAAATACAATTCCTTACAACATAACCAAAGTTGCCTGCATATTGGTCTCCTGACCCAGCACATCAAGTGACCAGTTCACACATCCATACTCCTATAGCATGTCCTGTATATATAGTCTATAATTTCAGGGCACATTGGCCAACATCTGAAAGTTTCTTTCAGGGAGATTTGACAGGAAAATGCATGAGATTATATTTATTTGCATAAGGATAAGGGAATTATTATTGGGATGACAGCCACAAATTATAACATTTTCAGCTAAAATCAGGGAGTCTCACTTATAAACTGGGTCATTACTGCAGTACAGAGATTGCTGCTTATGCTCTTTCTTCTCTCTATGCTTTTCAATAAAACTGTCAGAAATGAAAATAATTCAGCTTCTTGGCAGCTGTGAAAGATGGCTCATATCATCTCTAATGGCATATCAAGTCAAGATGGACATCTGAGATAGATCCTAAAACCCTTCTTCATCAATGTTACAATGCTGAATGTTATAAACTATCCATCTTTGGAGACAGGGAATGGAGAATTGGATTGTAATCCAAATCAATGACAGGAAAAGGTGGAGGGCTAAGAAAGATCCGCCAAAAGAAAATCACTTATATGCACACCACTGTTCTAAAATATAACATTTATTAGAAATGGGACTCAATATGTGAATAACTGCTTAATAGCCCTTTAAATTAACATATGTCTCAGTCGTATGGACACTGACTAGTGAGAGTGCTGGAGTAATGCTGGGAAGGCTAGAATAACCACCAAGGTAAGTGAGAATATTTAAAAAATGAGAATAGAGGTGCTGACAATATGCACTTATCTCAAGGGGTTAATACTAAGTATGTGGCATGAGTTGCTAACAGCAGGATCGTGAGCAGGCTGGTGGGGTCCTTAATCAATGGGCTCCGGCAGGGAACAACTAGTTTCGCAATAAGCTTCGTCAGGTTCTCCTGACGAAGCATTTGCGAAACAGTTGTTCCTGCCG
>WSYH01000598.1:0-83836 GCA_036426205.1 Ascaphus truei | reverse complement strand
TGATATAATGGCAATGTTTGTAAAAAAAAAAAAAAAAAAAGTAGAATTTTTATAGTTGAAATAGAATTTTTATAGTTGAAATAGTGTAGAACAAACATACATGTGAAATATATCAATAACAAATATTATAAGCTAATTATCACAACAAGAGATGCAAGAAATAGCAAAGCCCAGTTATATAACTCAAAGAACTAAGTAGATTACAGCAATACAAACATATACAGATGCAGCCACGAGTATTAGAACTCTTGCCTGGGAAATTCCGGGGCAGTCTCACAATAAATGCCTCAACATTGCCACAACATTTCTGTGAGATTCCTAATCGCCCATCGGATTACCACAGCAGGAGTCCCTGAAGTCCCATTCAGTTTGAATGGAACTGCAGGGACCCCCCACTGTGTTAATCCGATGGGCCATTAAGAATCTCACAGAAATGTTGAGGCAATGTTGAGGCAATGTCGAGGCATTTACTGTGAGACTGCCGCAGAATCTCCTAGAATTTCCCAGTTAAGTGTTCTAATACTGGTGGTGGCATCTGTACAAACGAGGAGTGAACAATATAATTAACACAAGAGACACTATTAAGGAGACAAATGTAACAGTGTTCCCCCCACCCAGTGGGAGATTTGGCCATTACTGGTCATGTGGTGCATGATACCTGCAGGTAACAGGAGGGCTGAGTCGTCCGCCGGTGGTAGCGAGGACACGCTAGGCTTCTGGGGTTCATACCCTACATATCGCTTTAGCAGTGCAGCGCCTCCATTTGCCGTAGACTCCAGAAACCGAAGGTGATCTCCCATGGTAGAACTATTACCTCTACCCTCAGTAAAGTCACGCATCAGGAAGGAGATATATGTAAACAGGAACAGTTTATTACTTTGCTGTACAGTACAGGAACAACGGCAGGCTTCTGTCCAATGCAGTCTCTCAGTTACCAAAGAAGGATGGTCCCTGGGCCATCATTACAGGCCAAGGGCACCCGCAGCCATCCTAGCGCTTTCCTGCCTCCGTAGCAGAGGCAGAGGTATGGTCAACACACACTGTCCCCCGGAGGGAAGAGTACTGGAGAAGGCCCAATATTAGCCTCTCCACTGTGTGACCTGCCTTCCTCAAGTGTGGAAAGGCACACTAACAAATTTGGAGCGGTACTGCCCTTAAGTACAGCCAGGAGGAGGACACCAGGTCTGGCTCATGATTGGTCATGCCCAGGCCTGATGTCACCGCCTCCCACTGTCACTCAAAAGCAGCTCTGCGGAGAGGGAAAACCCCATATCAACTACTGGCAACCTGATTGTACCAGAGTTTACTGCCAGCCCAAAGGCAGAATAGTAGCCACCAGGTGCCCTGGCTAAACAGGGAAAAGAGGGAAGATGGGGGAAAAAGAAAAAACAGGGGAATATGGGGGCAACATTTCGGGGCTCCTAGCCCCTTCTTCTGGCCCGTTCCCTAGAGTCAGTTAAATCTAGGTACTTCCTGTCACGGTAGACCAGGTCTCATCAACACATTTCAGTCTGCTCTTTACAATTAGGTATACACAATACTATATCAGAACCCTATAGGCAATAAAGATATAAATAACTGTAGTAAACGAAAAGGATCAAACCAACTGGTACCACGGACTACCAGACACTTGAAGCAAAGAGCAGGTTAAATCATTTAAATACCGTGCTGCATATGACATCATAGGGGGCTGTTTTAGCTCGTATCAGTACTGATTTGTCTTCCAGGTACTCCACCCCCCCCCCCTCGCCCCGTGCTGCTCATATACTGCAATGAAAGAGATCATCAGATTCTGGTGTGTAACATTAGTGAGAGGCAGATACCCTACCGGATTGGACGCTGTTCTTTATTCTTAATTGCATCTCTGATGTGCTTTGGTTTGTCTGGGATCATTTGTCTTTCTACAGGGAAAAGGGAAGTACCTAGATTTTACTGACTCTAGGGAATGGGCCAAAGAGCCCCAAAACATTGCCCCACTTATTCCCCTGTTTTTTTCTTTTCCCCCACCTTCCCTCTTTTCCTTGTCTCCTTAATAGTGTCTCCTGAGTTGATTATATTGTTCACACCTTGTTTGTATATGTTTTGATTGCTGTAAGTTAATTAGTTATTTGAGTTATATAACTGTGATTTGCTATTTTTTGCATCTCTTGTTGTGATAATTAGCTTATAATATTATATATATATTTATATAATTTATATATATTAACACACACACACACACACACACACACATGTATGTTTGTTCTATGCAATTTCAACTATAAAAATTCTAAAAAAATTTGACAAACATCATTGCCATTGTATTGTTATTAGAGTGCTGGGAACTCCCCCAATGTTATGTATTGTAACTTTGGAGGAAATTAGGGTTCCACTCTGTTTCCGTTCACCATTTCCATTTTCATCTTTCAGTATGTTTCATTTTTAGGTGCTGCTAAACACTATATAACTTTGTATATCACTCTACATTTAGTGTGCACCTGTGGAATGTTATTCCAGACCGAATGTGTCAACCATCTGATGAGACTCCCTCGCAAGGCACATCTAGTAGTGCAAACACCATTACATAGTCAGAATTTGATGCCGCATGGATTGCCATACTACTGTATGTGTGCGTAGGAGAGATTTTTTGGCAGATGACCATGCTGCAAATTTACCAAACGACTTTGAGAAACTCCTAAAGACTTAAGTATACTCTTCAAACAGCAAAATTAAATTCTTAAAAAAGAGCTTGATGATTCACTAGTTTCTTTTAGCAGAGACATTGAAGTAAGAGAACAAATTCCAAAGGGACGCTCGTGATTACAGCCAAGGTCGTGTCTTCAGCTGGCAATGGAAAGACCCTCGGAGGGAATGGATGGGACAAAAGAAAGCACCTCATCAGCCGCAAACAGTAGAAACCGCAGACTCGACAGAAAGCGACTCTGCTACCGAGACAGGCCCACGTTTTTTATAACAGCGCCCACCCAAAAGCAAGCGAGGCCACAACGGAGGGTGGGGCAAAAACATCGGTGGTCCAGAAACATCTCAGCGGGGAATTGTGACGAAGTCCAGAATCAACTGGTGGTAAATATCTCTGATAAAATTTTGACTCACGAACAGTAGCGGATACTTAATAAGGGTTTATCCTTTGTTCCCACGACATTCACAGACCCTTTGGTACTGGATGTGGAATTAGCTAGATTATACAGACAATTAAGACTGAAAGCATTCTTTCTAAAACACCCCACAATATCGGTTGTCCCGAATTTATCATTAGAAGATTACACACCTTTTCATTTAATTACAAAAGATTGTAAGAATAAAATCAGGTTTAGTCCTGTTGTCTCGAATCATAATTTAGAGACATACATTGCATTAGTGGATAAAGACATCAAAAAGTTAAAAATAATATCCCTTACCGTAAAACAAACTAATTTCTCCAAAAAGGATAGATTGGTGTTGAAAGAATTAGAGCAAGATCCTGATATCATAATTAAACCTGCAGACAAGGGGGGAGCAATTGTGGTGATGAGTAGAGCCTTTTATAGGGATTAAATCATTAGACAAATTTCCGACAGAGAGAACTATAGGATAGCACCCCATAATCCATCAATATAAATTTCAAAAATGATTTCAGAGACTGTTATGGCGGGTCTTTATGGTGGTGTTTTTTCTCAAAAACAAAAGGATTTTTTGATTAAAAATGGATGCTCTAACATCAGTCCTATACATTCTCCCTAAAATTCATAAAAACTTGATGCGACCACTGGGTCGTCATATTGTAGCTGGAACAGACTCATTGTTTCAACCAGTCGCGATTTTCTTAAATAAATTATTAAGACCATTGGTTACTAATTCACAACATATAATCCGGTTACGAGTGACTTCTTGAGAAAAGTTGAGTTGTTCCAAACACTGCAGGAGGAGGCATTGCTGGTGACATTAGTTTATAACAAAGCATCCTCTTTGACAAGCCCCACGGGCGAAATGCGTTAGAGCACTGAGGGGGGACTCCTTCTCCCCTTTTTATCCATGTTGCCATAAATTAATAAAGGCTTATATATATTTTTGCACAGTCCAGCCTTTTTGCCATTTTTTCAAGCAGTGCCCGCTGATCACTTTCTTCACGGAGAGGATGCTTTGTTATTTCATTCCAATAACAGCCTGGAGCATGCCAACTTGAATTGACCAGACAAAGAACTAAGTAAGTTGATTTCTTATTTTAAAGCAACCCAGGGGATCAGCCACCTTTAGTGCGCAATTTATACATATGAGGGGTCCACAGCAGGTTGCAAAACCAGCTTGGTCAACCTTCTGTATGCCTCCAGGCTGCTCCCACACTAGGGGAGAGTCAGCAAACTCAGCTGCTTTCCATCACGAACATTAACCCCTTATGGTCTGATATCATGTTGCTGATTTGAATGGACTTTATTATACTCCTGGAGTGAATCTCTGCCGCACAGGGAAATTTGAAGGAGCTCCACCCTTTCAAGATTGTTTCTGACATTAGTTTATATACCTCTATTCCCCATACAGAAGGTATTGAGGCGGTTAGGAGTTGCCTAGTATTAAAGAATCTCTATACACCTAAGGAAATAATGTTTATCATTCTTTCACTTTGAGGACACATTTTTATACAGACCCAGGGCATGGCCATTGGTTCCAACGTGACACACACATACGCCAATATCATTATGAATCAAATTGAAAAAGATTTTGTCTTCATCCATCCATTATTCATTGAATTTGGGCATATATGGGTGCGCTACATCGATGATGTATTCCTGGCCTGGCCTGGCTTGGCTCAGAGGATAGTCTGTTGATGTTTGTTAGGGACCTTAACTCCTCAAGAGAAACAATAACGTTCACCTGTGAGTCCGGTAGTTCCGCCATCAATTTTTTGGACACAACAATTAAAATCGTCAATCATAAATTAGAATCAGATACAAAGTTTACTGATAAAAATAACCTACTGCACTATAGTAGTTATCATCCACCAGGCATAATTAAAGGACTTCCATACAGTCAATTCTTAAGGGCACGATGCATTATTAGCACTCCGGGGACTGTATCAGACAGGCTCTGTAACATCCAACAAAAATTCACCCAAAAAGGTTATCCCCATTCATTATAAAATGAACAAAGGGCTAAGGCAGAGTCAACAGAATGGTCTGCATTATTGCAGAAGGGACCACGCTCAACTGACACAACTAAGGAATTTTTGGTTCTCTTTGTATCAACTTTTGGCACTTGGAGCGGACACAATTAAAAACATCATTCTTAGGCACTGGCATCTGCTCAGTTCGGTTGATAATCTGTCATCTGTGTTAAGCTCGAAACCCTTGTTCTCGTACAAACGAGATAAAAACTTAAAAGATCATCACATTAGAGCTCCCATTGGGGGCAAAGGTCAACTACAGACATTTTGGGTGTCCCTAAGGTTGGGTGCTATCATTGTTGCAGTTCCAGCCAATGCGCAAGTATGCAGGAGGGCAACTTATTTTTCTATCCCTATTAAGGAAAGAGGTTTACTATAAAAAGTTTTTTAACATGCCTTTCTAAAAATGTTGTCTACCTTATCAAGTGTTCCTGTGGTTTGAGTTATGTGGGAGAGAGACCACCCAAAGCTTTTAGGATCGGATCGGATCCGACAACATAAAGCTGCAATTTGTAGGTGTGATTTGGAGGTCCCTGTGGCACATCATTTCACACAGGCTTGACACAATTCGATCCAACTATGGTATCAAGTGATTGATGGGGTGCATAAAAACCGTCATGGTGGCAATTCCACAAGACTCCTTCTAAAGAAGGAGTCACAGTGGATAAGGCTCCTTGAGACCATGACTCCTAATGGAATGAATAAGGAGCTGGATCTGGGTAGTTTTTAGCAATCAGGTCTTATTATGTTATACTGTTCATAACTTCTGACATGCTCCAATAGATATCCCTATAAATACATTAACATGGTCCCCCGTCTTTCTACAGATTGAACATCTATCTAGTGGAGACGTTTTCCGTATTCTTTGAATGTTGTGCCGATCCACCTACACATACTTTGTAGTGACTCCTGTCGTCTCCTTGTGATCCTACCTTATTGTGATGGTCGTCTCCCACCTTTATCCCATACTGTATTCGTTCATTATTGGAGTGCTTTCTACAATCTGTTTACGAATTACCATTTGAACCCAGTTCTCAAGGGCATGAAATATAACTGCAATATATACATACGTTCCGTTTGGTACTGCCTTAGTCCTTGTTGTAAGTAGTAGAGCATGTACTATCTCATATCATTATATACTTAGACCATTTAACAGTACACTGTTTTATCTTGAGATGAGTGGACATATAGGGGGTCATGCACTAAGCTCCGTTAAGTCACTTTTAGAGCGCAAAGTGCTCTTAGAACATGATTTTGAGCTGAACACGATGCACTAAGCAACGCAAACAGGCACTTTGCTCTCTAAAACTGACTTTTTTCCGGATTTTCTTTCTAAGTCCAACTTTGCTCGTTCGTTACCCTGTTTGCGTTAAATTCTGCCCTTAAGCGGGATGCACTAAGCAACGCAACCTTAGCATACGTGAAAGTTGCGTTGATCAGAACACGTCAGGTCAAGGTAGACGCAAAAAAGCTGGACTTAGAAAAAATTATTGCTTGACATTTTTGCATGCGCAAAACACTTACAACAGGCCGGCGGGTGTCCCCGGCTTACACCGCGGGGGTCCCCACATGACTCCGAGGGGGTCCCGGGTGTGTTCGGGGGTCCGTGGGTGTTCGGGGTTAACCGTTGGCATGCGGGACCAATCGTGTGCCACCCCCAAATACAAGTATCCATACAAATTAATACAAACCCATAACACATACAGTACAGTATTGTAGTGTAATAAAATAATATTCTCAACATGTGTATAATTCTGCATTTCACCTTTTAACATACATTCAAATGGAGAAAGAAAGTAAATTTACTCAGAGGGGTACAGGGGTGGTCCTCGAAGCTGTCTGGGGGTCCACGGATGTTGGCATGCATATATCTGTATCCCCCGGAGATGATAGTCAATAATTGAAATTAAAGGTGAACACATGTTTGATTTTTATTTTATATCAATTTAATTACATGTATCTTCTAAATCTTATAGTGTTCCATCAAACGTTAGCAGGGGGTTAATTTAAAGGGCAATACTCCCGTCATCACCAAACAACCATCTTGTCAATAATCCAACCTTCTGACACAGCTTTATACAAAAAAACATTATTTCTTGAGATGTAACACGTTCATGACTCAACATGTTACATACAAATGTAATGATAGAGTTATTATTTTATGGCAATTACTCATATTGTGTCGCAGCATCGGTTTCATTGTGGATTCTCGAATGCTGTGTAATTGATGATGACATCACATTTCATTATGTGTGTAACACATCTAAATTAAAGTACAATAAATTTTAGAATGACTACAATTCATATGTTCACAATACTATCCAACACACGTGTCATCATTTATAATCATGTGACTAATTAATCTGCCTATTTAAACGATAGAAGGAGGCACTTACCTTCCACTGTGAAATGGATGTGGCACCAGATTGCGCTTTTGTGTTGTTTTGTGCAAGGAGGAGGAGGGAGATTATGTTGGAGAGGAGAGAGAGGAGAGAGAGGAGAGAGAGGAGAGAGAGGAGAGAGAGGAGAGAGAGGAGAGAGAGGAGAGAGAGGGAGATCCGTGTTGTGGGACACATAGCACCCCGCAAATTTAGGCAAAGAACCTCCCTAGAGGTCTTGACTGAGGACGAGGTTAACAGCCACTACAGATTGAGCTCAGCGGCTATCTTTGAACTCTATGAAGTTTTAAGAGAAGATTTAGAGCCAACAACAGACAGGAGTCATGCAGTGTCTGGCCTTGTTAAAATGCTGAGCTCCTTACATTTTCTTGCTTCGGGCTCATTTCAGACAACTGTGGGCATAGTAGGTGGGGTCTCGCAGTCTGCATTCTCGCGGACCTTTAGCCAGTTTCTATGTGCACTGACTCGACGTGCTAGTGATTATATACATTTTCCTAGCGAGCAGATAGAGTGGCAGGCACTGAAGACAGCATTTTATAATGTAGCTGGGCTACCCAATGTGATGGGTGCTATAGATTGCACACATGTTGCGCTGACCCCGCTACGTGAAGAGGAGAGGGATTTTAGGAACAGGAAACATTACCACTCGCTCAATGTGCAGGTCGTATGTGACGCATACATGAAAATTCTGAGTGTGGTAGCCCACTTCCCACGTGCTTGCCACGATTCACATATTCTCAAGAACTCATTAGTGTTCCGTAAATTTGAAGCGGGGGAATTCGAGGACAGTTGGCTTTTGGGTCAGTCAATGTTACAGAAACTGCACTTACAACTACATTGAATGTACAGTTTTATGTTTCATTGTGTGTTGCTAATATTGTAAGTAACCACAAATACATCACTTTTGTGAACTTCTATATCTAATCCATGTCATTCAGCGTCATCTTAGATAAGGAGGATTTCATTGTTAGGGCATTTGTATATTATTCACTGTCATGTATTATGAAATGGCAATACACAATGTTTTAAATATTGTTACATATTTTAACCTTTATGTGATTTGACTGTCTTATAGGTGACTCAGGATATGAAGCCGACCTTGGCTTCTGACCCCACTGGGTAATACTCAAACCCCTGCAGAGGAACGATATAATGCCGCACACATATCCACATGCTCGGTGATCGAGAGGACATTTGGAGTGTTGAAAAGTATTTTTAGGTGTCTTTATAGATCTGGTGGTGCGCTCCAGGATTCGCCAGCGAAGTTTGGTGACATAGTGATTTGTTGTTGCATTCTGCACAACATTGCCCTATGTCACAATCTTCAAGGCAACATCCGGGATGATTTAGAGGAGGATCCTCTCGTGCCTCCTGCAGGGGTTAGGGACCATACAGCCAGTGGGGTGGAGACTCGCACGACGTTAATAGCAAATTTTTTCACATGTAAGTTTTTTAAATATATATAATCTAATCTGTAATCATCTCGTTATGTGTGTTACATTGCATTGTGTGTATGTAATCTTAGGATGCTGCTCTCTCCATAGAACTGCACATTTTGTATTGAATGATCAGAACTTCGTCTGGCTACGGTATGTGAATTTTTCACACCTTTATTCTTGTATTAATCATGTTTCAAACCAACTATACAATGTTACAATGGGTTGAAGAATGTTGGGTATTAAGTTAAGAGATAATGCTGTATTGAGTACTCTGCATAGTGTTATCTTACAACTGAACTACTGTAAATGATTATATCTCATTTTTGGGTCATACTTTCAACAGCATGACAAACTTTGAAACAATTAATGGTGTTCTTAAATATTTAGACAATTGTTATGCTTCACATTACTTACTTAATATTATTATTGTCACGTATGTAACTATTACTAGATACATAATTGGAGTGTCTGCATGAGTATGAGCAGATGAGATGTTGATATCTTCTATCATTAACCTGGCATGTATCCCTATCATAAGTAATATTTTTAATTTAAATCCACATTTCTATATTAATCTTTAATGTTAATGTTTCGTACAATTAGTCATGGAGAACTTTTAACAATACATTATTTTCACAAGAAGTACATGTGTGTTTCTTCAGGCGACATATTAAAAATTGATTTTATTATTTGAGTGATGTCAGTGTAATCAGCGTGACATTGTTAAAAATGGAGCACTAAGACAAGATGTAATGTCAAAGTTTATTGTAATGTTTACACACATTTCAACTTAGTCTCAAATATCTATATTCAAATACCTAACATCTATATTCATTCTGCAAGAAAATTATATAATCTATGATTAGCTAGATATATAAAAGTGTGCATGTTCAGTTTGAGGTATCATAGCATGAGTGGCCATGTGATGTGTTTGGCATGTGACCATCATGGAAAAGCTCTCAGTTGGTCGGTCTTTGGATACATGCATTCACATTATCTTCAGTCTGGAAGGGAGCTGTGAACATCTGTTAAAAAAGTAGATATATAATATTAATGTAGTAAAGTTATCGGTTACATACAAACTTAATGATGCATCTAAACACACGGTTTTTAGACTGTACCTATGTACTACACGTGAAGCATTTCGTTAACAACATTTAGGCTACATATACCAAAAAAATGCTTAGTGCATCAAAATAATATATTTATGTAAATAAACATTATTAACCATATTGACATATTGACATATTGACAGATCCTGATGAAGTCTCGCTTGAGACGAAACGCGTAGAGATTGCTGTGGAGCCTACTGTCCAGGTTATATATTTTATTTGCACTCATCTACATTATTGCACTCCTGCTGCTTTGCTAGCATTTTGCTACCAGCCATTCAGACATTCAAGTTCCTGTTTACACTGTGAACTCTCCCCGGCTGAAACCTCGCTGACATCATCGAGTTCACGCGAGACTCTATTCAGTGTATGCTCTGTGTAGCACCGGAGAGAGGGGAAGGCGGTGTCCCTCATGGCTTTCGGTCCCTGCCAGGACCTAGAGGGGCTATTGTGGCAAGACACACCGCGGACATCACACCGAAGTCCTCCTCCTTGGGTTCCTGCGTCTGAACGGGCTTAGTTGTACTCAAAAACGCATTTTTTTTCAGCTTTGTTTGTGAGTGTGCATTTTTATCCCTTACTCCATAAATTTATTGTTATACAATTTTACGCTATGAGTGCGCCTGTTTTTTCTGTGTTTTTGTATATATATATATATATATCTATAATTTATATATATATATATATATATATAGATATAATATATATATATATAGATAGATATCTTCATATCAACCACGTACATTATAGTTATGCTTGTACAGGCAGCCCTCGTTACAATGAATGGCTTATCCAACGGTCTTACGACGCTTTGTCAGTATATATATATATATATATAATATATTATATATATATATAGAGATATATACAGACATGCACACACCCACACACACACACACACAACACACACCACACACACACACACACACACACACACACACACACCACACACTGTATATAATTTGTGTGTGTTGCATATCTTATTGTTCGAGTACAATATTCGGAGTATATGACAAAAAAAAAAAGGTCAGGAAGGAACCTTTAATTTTTACAGTGTTCCTATGAGAAAGCGTGTTTCGCTTTAAGACGTTTCACTATACAACACCACTATACACGCGCATTGTGTCGGATAACCGAAGACTGGCTGTATTACCTAAGGTTTCGTTTGTTCACATGCTATCACCACAAGTATGTTAGATACAGAATGATAAACAACATTAACTAGTCTGCATAATGTGGCAATGTCATGTAAACTGCTGCTTTGCCTGCCATTTCTATAACTGAGTAACCAAGATTCAACAGGCACATAACATTATTATGTAGCCATATGCAAAGTACACAAATTAGGAAGATATGTACTGCATTTCTGCATATATATCTATTTCTTTATGTTTAAAATTCTTGTAGTTTCACAAAGGGGCGTACACATACTCGACTGACATTTAAGGGCTGCGCACGAATATCTCTGATTTTACCCGCCATTGCACAGCACGGTTCAAAATATTGGCACGTTTATCATTAACTAGATCTTACCTGCTTACAGAACTGTGTTCCAGCATATTGTGATCTTCACAGCGCGATCTCTGTAATATTACCAGAAGCAGCCGAAAAGGTAAAAGAGACAAGTTAATTTACACAAAGAAAAACTTTTTTTCCCGTATGGTACGTGCATGCGTCATGAATCCAACGCATATGCCTGTCATTCGGGAACAAAAGATTCACCTAGTGTATAAACTATTTACACTATAGTTACCTGCATTATATTGCATTCATTTTTGGTGCAAGCATGGAAGGGGTGTTTGCGATGTAGCTGCTGTAGTCAATCAATTCGTTGTTCTGTTGGTTCAGCTGTGTAGGGTTGTAGCTTACTCCATAACTGTTTGAATCTTGTACAATGTACGGAGGCGGATACAGAGAGTAACTTTGTGTCATTTCATCTGTTTGAGCAAACTCGGTATTCTGCATGTTATCGTAATAACTTGCTCCGTTATGGTTCTGGTATTGGTAGGCCAACTCCGTTTGAAAATAGACATTCTGCTGAACATTTAAGGCACCGCTGCGGGCACCTATATCATGGTAGTTGTGTCCGACAATTGTCTGTCTTTTGAAATTTCCATTTGCAGACATACGCATACCGGATTACTGAACTGACCAACAGCCACCCCTGTTTCCGCCAGATGGTGGGTTTCAAATAAAAGAAGCATTGGTTGATAAAATGCGGCGGATCAAATTTTTCCAGACCTTAGGTTGTGGATGATTTTGATAATAATGGTAGTTATCCGTAAGATATTGATAGATCTGTGAGACCGTAGCTTTTTTTCCCTTTCATTTTCAATGGCGCTATATATTAGCTTGGCGTAAGAAAACGGAGGCTTTTCCGTAGAACAGATTTCAAACGGCATGTATTTTCAGGGAATGGAGTACAGTAACCAAAACTATCCCTTAATTGAAGGTTCTTACAAAGTATCAAAACTTTAATTATGTGCACAACACTGTACAAGGTCATTATACAAAGGAAGAAGTGTCCATGTATTCTTCTTCCACATACAGGTGTTCTGTATCTTATTACATTTGTGCTTGCGTATTATACATGATTCAGTAGCAAATCTCAGAAACACACTTTGGATAGAATATTTTTTGCAAATAACATGTTCAAATGAACAACTATTCTAATGATGATTTTGCTACGTTAAGACGTTATAAAATATATATATTATATATATATGCAGTGGAAGTGCTGTGTGCTGGGTGATAATGGGGAAAGGCGGGGTTGCAGACCTGCCTAAGACATGCAGATGAGCATACAGTTGTATTTACATTTATATATATATATATATATATATATATATATATTATATATATAATATATAATATATATATAATATTTGTGACAGAGTCCACTGACTCAGTAGTAGGCTGTGACAGTGAATGGAGAGATGCTGCAGCCAGTTCACAGAGTGTTAATCTCCTCAGACAGAGAAAGCACAGCTGAAGACTGATTAAACGGGGCTGAACTCATGAGTGAAACAAGTGCTTTAAAAAGCAGGAAGTTGTAACACAAGGTGAGCTTGTTTTTCCACAGGAAGGTGGAGAGAACTCTCTCGGTAGGAAGCTGTAGCAGCTGTGTTGCTCTGGGTCCCCCAGTCTGCGAGGAGCTTTGCTGCTGGGACCAGCTGTGGACCCCAAACCCAGGATAAAGATAACATTGCTGCGAGGGCTGGACACAGCCTTCTACCCCGGAACCGTGTTCTGTTTTGTGTTTGGAGTGCCAACAGATAAGACTTATTTATTACACTTATTGGTTATACTTTGTGTTGCATATGTTTTGGGCATGACCAGATTTAGCTGGCTGTCCTGTTAGTAAGGGCTCAAGAAGTGAGTTAGTTTTTCCTAAGGGACACGGCTTTAATTTTCAAAAGGACAAGTAGTTTCTTAAAGGGACAGTGCACCGTACTTTATGGTTTGGCTAATAAAACCACTATAGTTTGAACGTTTACCATCGGGTCTAGCATCTTACTGACCCCGCCGCGAGGCCGTCTTGCCACAGGTGGTGTCAGAAGTGGGATGTTACGGCCTCTGGGGGTCAGTAGATGAAGATGTGTTGAGACACTGAACTCAGCGGGAAAAAAAATGATTTTTGCTGAGCATGGAATTACAGCTAGCAAGCGCTGAGTGTAAATTTTGCCCGCGGGGTTAGAAAGGATTGCTGTTTTTTAAAGCTAATGCCTGTTTGCTGAAGCGAGAAAATTGCAGCTAGCAAGTGCTGTGAGCAAAGTTTGCCCTGTATGGTAAAAAAAAGAAAGTTGATGGAAATGATTTTGGCAAAGATGTTGCCCTAAGAAGAAACCCAGAAGGTCAAAGATGTAAAGCCTCGTACAAACTTACTTGTGTGTTATGCCAAAGTCGTGGCATCTGTTGGTTGTGAAAAAAAAACAAAAAACAAACCACGGGTTTTTATTAATGGGCCGCGTCAAGTGTCAGTTTGCCAATGTACATAACCATACAAAAACAGTGTCCCTTCAGGCCCTATGATGTATTATGATGACGACACATATGTGGCCCCGAGAAGGAGAGACGTACCGCAGATGAAAGCTGCAAAAGTGTCCAGTGGTGTTGTGTGCCCAGTACCACTGATGTCTCTGGAACAAAAAAACAAAGAGAAAGAAGAAAAAATAAAATAGTTTTCAAGTCACAGAGAAGTGACCAAAACACTTGAGCCTGACGATATCAGGACAAAGGCCTGAGCGTCAGCAAGCTACCGAGATGTGCTTGCAGACCCAGGAGTGTGGGGCAGGAATTGTCACAGGAACGTGGTTGGCAAAGGGAAACGGAGGAGCGGGAAAGGGAAGCATTGAATCCTTGATCCAGGGGAAGAAAGGAAAAGAGGCCTAAAGTTCTGCACTCCAACTTGCAGCGTGATTATTGATGTGTTGGCAGGAGAGCCAGCATATTGTTATTTGGGGGCGAGAAGGAGAACACGAGGACAGAGGTGTACTCCCAGCTATACAAGGAGTATGCGGCTTGTAAAGAAAAACAGAGTATTTCTTATCGGAGTGAGTTAGGAGGAGCTGACGACAAGTTTGAATAAGGGCCAAACCGCAATTGCTAAAATGGAATCCAGAGAGAACAAGGTCCTGATTGGGAATGTGCTATCAAATGTCCGCAGAGAGATGTGCAAACTTTACCAAAAGACTTAGAAGTTTGCATAGCAAGAAGCAGCGTGCTCAAACAGAGATCGGAGCTCTACGCCAGGAGGGCCACAGTTCTAAACACAGAGCTGGGATGTTGAAGGAAACCCTATGAGAATGCCTCCTGAGGAGATTTAGAGATCTGTAAAGAAGGAGAATGTAGAATGTATGTGCAGGGAAAAAGTTCAGGACTTGACTGTCAACTCAGTAAAGGTGATAAGAAGCTCCCAACCAAGCAGGAAAAGTGGAGAAGCAATTGATCCAGGAAAAAAGCTAGAGGTGCAGGAAGCACTGAAGAATGCAGAGGAGGATGCAACGTGGTATCCCTGCCAGCAGCACACACAGCACCGCACTTATGGCAGAGCCAGCTGCAAGAGCTACATGCAAGTCTGCAAGCGGCCAAGGAGACGCAGCGAGGTACAGGACGGCTGAGGACACAGTATGTCCCCAGCAGAACAGCATGAGGAACTGAGGGCCACGCTGTATGCCACAAGAGCATCGCTAGGGCGAGCGTGAGGTACTAAGGGAAGAACGAAGAAGCCTAATGAAACGTTCCCTAAGGGATTAGTAGTGATGTGAATGAAAAAATGGAGAATAAATTAAAACCCTGAATAATTGAAGAAGTGTTTTATTATTTAACCGGACTTGGTCAGGGTCGTGAATGACGGGATGAGAAGCTCACCCAAGCGCTGAAAGTGAGGACAACAATTGGCGGCAAGGAAACAAATGAAGAGGAATGACTGCTCTGCAGAATGCAAAGAAGGAAAAGTGGAATTGGAAAAAAGAAATGGCCTGCCTGACTAAACCTGAGCAAGCTGAAAGATCACGGTTTGAGCACCACAAGGCACGGCTGAGGCAGGAGTCTAGAAGCCAGGGTGACTCTGTTGTAGAGAGGAACATGGAGAAGGTTCCATCAAAGACCTGGAGCAAGAGCTGGAAATGGAGAAGCAGAGAGGCAACTCCATCTCCATGAGTGTCAGATGCCAAAGGGAGGAAAGAAGCTGGACAGAAGCAGCAACAGCGATACTGGCGGACAAGCAAAATGCCAGAGCCTCAAAGAGAGGAGGAGGAGGCGGTGTGTGATGCAACCCAGAGAAGCACTGGGGAAGAGGTGAAAAGCAAAGCCCGAGAGGGGGACTGGCAGCATCTCAGATTGAAGAGCTGCAAAATGAGATGGTGAGCACGAGATGCAGCGCACCAAGGCCGGAGAGGCGGTTTCGTTCGTCAGGGGCTGCCTGATGTGCACCATGAAAACTGAGATGGCTGATATCCACAAGCGGCTGGATACACGACCAATAGGGTGCCCGGCTACAGGCTGGAGCTAACCCGGTCCGTGAGGAGCACCAGCAGATGCAGGTCAGAATAAAGATAAAGAAAGAGAGACAGATTTAAGCTTGCTCTGAGGTCTGCTAGGAGACGTAGAATCTCGACTCAATTCTAAACGAAGATGAAAACTAACCAGCTGCCGCACTGAGTGAAAGAAGAGGAAAGGGCCGAAGCAGAAGGACTGCTTCATGACCTGAGGAAGGACCTGGAGTCTGAGCAGGCTGGCCGCAGGATGGCGGAGAAACAAAAGTGTGACCTAGGCAAGGAGCTCGATTCTCAAAAGTCTGAGTGGGACGCTACGTTGGACTCTACTGCTGCCCAGCAGGAGGTTTCTCAGATGAAGCTGGAGGAAAAGCTTACAAGCCCAAGACAGACGTTTGGGTCACTGAAGCAGTCCAAGGAAAAGGTGGCGGTAGAGATAAAGTCAAAGGATGATGAAGGGGAGGCTGCACTGGAACATGTTTTACCAGAGCCCGCTGTCTATGCAGACTATCTCTTAAGTTATCTTCAAAACCCTGCTGTACTCACAGAAGAACAAAAAGCGGATATAACACAAATTGAAGACATGCTGATTAAAGAATTTATAGTTTGGAAAGGTACCCGGGCGCTATCTCTATGTGGCGTATGAAAAAAAACGCGATATGGATTGGCTAAAGACACCATAAAAGAGAAAGGCACAGCCGGTCCACATCTATCGAGCCTGAGGAAGTCCAGTTTTGGACGAAACGCGTTGCTCTACTCTACAGTTGGGACATTCTTTTAGCACATTCAAAGGAGGAAGAGGTGCAGTTGTGGCTCCCCATCCGGACGCGGAAGGCCGAGACCCCCTACCACTAACCACCTTATTACTCCCTTTGCTTTTTATTTCCCTATTGAAGCCTTTGGTTTCTACATGTTTTATCTGTTTCGTTTTTTTATATTATGTTTCTTAGTCCAATAAAGTTTTTATCCTGCAAACCATAGTGTCACTTAATCTGTCTTCACCCCATTGTCAGCACAAGGAACAGAAGTTTAAAGATACCACTAAAAGTGTGTACTCACACTGGCCCGTGTGAGTATTATATTATATCATTTTTTTATACCCCCTTCATCACTACCTATAACCATTTGAAAGGTATCCTTAGATACTTATCTGCGGCCTTGCCCTAAACGGGCAACAATAAGATACCAAGATAAGAGACAACTCACATTGGCCCGTGTGAGTACTTACTTATACCATTGTATTTCAATGGTTTACTGCTGTACCATCCTTCCCCATATAGCAGCTGTATATTTGATTTAATCTAACCTTCTTTTCTGTTTACTTTAGAGGAAAACCCACCTGGAGGGATGCATCAAACGAATGAAAGAAGCTGATAATACACCGAAGAGAACAACCCAGACTACAGAAGAACACATCACTTCAAGGCGACAAGAAATCTAAAGAAACCTTGATGTGATAGAACTTACACAAGGCCGTGTAAGTTATTTATTTTTCTTATCTTTCCACCCATACCCACACATCAATACATGTGGGTCCATTTGAGTTTGGAATCTGCTCCATGAATTATTACTATACTCGATGTACTAATTAACATTTTGATCACTGGATATATTCTCTGCCCGTTTCCTGTAACTGTGCTCCCCCATTCCTTTTTTGTATTAAAGAATTTATAGGTCAGCAGCTGATTCTTATAGTCGGCTGTCTAGATACCAGTGAAGAAGGAGGCAGGAAACGCCTTCTTGCTGTCCTACAAGAGATGCTTGTGATACCTAATACACCAACTTCCCTTATAACGTGTCTAGTGGAATTATTGCTCCGTATTGTTAAAGATGATGACCAGAGAATTCAGATTGTGGCAGAAATAGTCTCTGAGCTGTGAGAGCAAATTGTTAGCGTGGATATACCAGCGGATGCCGCGAAATCAAGGAAATTACAGTTAAAGATTGCAGATTTAAGAGTGCAGCTTAACGAAGCCAAACAAGCCTTGGAGGACTCCATAGTTTTACAAGATTTCAGTCTTGCATTTGAATTAAAGGAGATAGTGAGGTACCAGTCCTCAGGCCCAGATGGCCTGGTAATTACCCCAAAAAGAAAATGCCTAAATTGGAAGGCAAGAAAAAAAAAGGGGGAGGGAAGGGCCGACGTCAGACATTGGCGACAAAGATGCTGGTGCACGGGAATGGTGCACGGGCCGCTCCACAGGACAATGTTTCACTGGGGAGAGGGATATGTGACAGAGTCACTGACTCAGTAGGCTGTGACAGTGAATGGAGTGATGCTGCAGCCAGTTCACAGAGTGTTAATCTCTTCAGACAGAGAAAGCACAGCAGAAGACTGATTAAACAGGGGCTGAAATCATGAGTGAAACAAGTGCTTTAAAAAGCAGGAAGTTGCTCACACAAGGTGAGCTTGTTTTTCCACAGGAAGGTGGAGAGAACTCTCTCGGCTAGGAAGCCATAGCAGCTACTGTTGCTCTGGTCCCCCAGTCCTGCGAGGAGCTTTGCTGCTGGGACCAGCTGGGACCCCAACCCAGGATAAAGATAAACATTGCTGCGAGGCTGGACACAGCCTTCTCCCCGGAACCGTGTTCCTGTTTGCTGTTTGGAGCTGCAACAGATAAGACTTTATTATTACACTTATTGGTTATACTTTGTGTTGCATATGTTTTGGGCATGACCAGATTAGCTGGCTGTCCTGTTAGTAAGGGCTCAAGAAGTGAGTTAGTTTCCCTAAAGGGAACAGGCTTTAATTTTCAAGAAAGTAGTTTCTTAAAGGGACAGTGCACCGTACTTTATTTTGGTTGTGGCTAATAAACCACTATAGTTGAACGTTTCCCATCGGGTCTAGCATCTTACTGACCCCGCCGCGAGGCCGTCCTGCCACAGGTGGTGTCAGAAGTGGGATGTTACGCCTCTGGGGGTCAGTAGATGAAGATGTGTTGAGACACTGAACTCAAGCGGGAAAAAAAATGATTTTTGCTGAAGCATGGAAGTTACAGCTAGCAAGCGCTGAGTGTAAATTTTGCCCCGTCGGGTATGAAAGGATTGCTGTTTAAAGCTAATGCCTTTTGCTGAAGCGAGTAAAATTGCAGCTAGCAAGTGCTGTGAGCAAAGTTTGCCCTGTCTGGTAAAAAAGAAAGTGAAAATGAATTTTGGCAAAGATGTTGCCCTAAGAAGAACCCAGAAGGTTCAAAGATTGTAAAGCTCGTACAACTTACTTGTGTTATGCAAAGTCTGCCTCGTCGGGTGTGAAAAAAAAACAAAAAAACAAACCAGGGTTTTATAATGGCCGCCGTCAAGTGTCAGTTTTGCAATGTACATAACCATACAAAACAGTGTCCCTTCAGGCCATATGATGATTATGATGACGACACATATGTGGCCCCGAGAAGAGAGACGTACCCGCAGATGAAAGCTGCAAAAGTGTCCAGTGTGTGTGTGTGCCCAGTACCACTGATGTCTCTGGAACAAATAAAACAAAGAGAAAGAAGAAAAATAAAAATATTTTTCAAGTCACAGAGGAAGTGACCAAACCACTTGAGCCTGCGATATCAGGACAACAGGCGTCAGCAAGCTACCGAGATGTGCTGCAGACCAGAGTGATGGGCAGAATTGTCACAGGAACGGTGGCAAAGGAAAAGGAGGAGCAAAGGGAAGCTGAATCCTTGATCCAGGGAAAAGAGGCCTTAATTTCTGCACTCCAAACTGCCCAGCGTGATTATGATGTCTTGCAGGAGCAATTGAATAGGGAGCGAGAAGCGAACACCGAGGTACAGAGGTGTATACTCCCAGCTATACAAGAGTATGCGGCTTTAAAGAAAACAGAGTATCTCTTACGGAGTGAGTTGGAGGAGCTGACGACAAGTTTGAATAAGGCCAACACCGCAATTGCTAACATGGAATCCGAGAGAACAAGTCCTGATTGGAGAATGTGCTATCAAATGTCCCAGAGAGATGTGCAAAACTTTATCAAAGACTTAGAAGTTTCTCAGCAAGAAGCTAGCGTGCTCAAAACAGAGCTGGAGCTCTCACGCCAGGAGGGCCACAGTCTAAACACAGAGCTGGGTATGTTGAAGGAAACCCATGAGAATGCCCTGAGGGATTTAGAGACTGTAAAGAAGGAGAATGTAAGTCTGATGCAGAAAAATTCAGACTTGACTGATCAAATCAGTAAAGGTGATAAGAAGCTCCACCAAGCAGGAAAAGTGGAGAAGCAATTGATCCAGGAAAAGCTAGAGGTGCAGGAAGCACTGCAGAATGCAGAGAGGATGCAACGTGTCTCCCTGCAGCAGCACACACAGGCAACGCACTTATGGCAGAGCCAGCTGCAAGAGCTACATGCAAGTCTGCAAGCGGCCAAGGAGAAGCAGCGAGTGCTACAGGAACGGCTGAGTACCCAGTATGTCCCCACAGAACAGCATGAGGAACTGAGGGCCACGCTGTATGCCACAAGAGCATCGCTAGGGGCAGAGCTGGGTACTTTGAAGAAAGCCAATGAAACGGTCCTAAGGGATATAGAGACTGTGAAAATGGAGAATATAAACCTGAATGAAGAGGTTTTAAACCTGACTGGTCAGGTCAGTGATGGGACTGAGAAGCTTCACCAAGCGCTGAAAGTGAAGACACAATTGGCGCAAGGAAAAAATGAAGTACAGGCTGCTCTGCAGAATGCAGAGAAAATGCTGGAAAAAGAATGCCTCGCCCTGAAGCAGCTGAAGATCACGTTGAGCACCACAAGAGCATCGCTGGAGGCGGAGCTTAGAAGCCAGGTGACTCTGTGTGAGAGGGAACATGAGAAGGTCCAAAGACTGGAGCAAGAGCTGGAGAAGCAGAGAGGCAACTCCATCTCCATGAGTCAGTATGCCAAGGAGAAAGAAGCCTGGAAGACAGAAGCAACAGCGATACTGGCGACAAGAACTGCAGAGCTCAAAAAGATGGAGGAGGCGTTGATGCAAACCCAGAGTAAGCACTGGGAAGAGGTGAAAGCCCTGAGAGGGGACTGGCAGCATCAGATTGAAGAGCTGCAAATGCAGATGGCTGAGCACGAGATGCAGCGCACCAAGACGGAGGAGGTGTCCGTCCGTCAGGTGGCCTGCCTGATGTTGCACCATGAAACTGAGATGGCTGATAATTATTCACACATGAAAAATCATATGCTGTTTCGTTCACATGTATGCACCTGAATTATGTTACATACACACTTGATGATTGCACATTGTTAAGTATGTTTGGTGAACCTTAATGAATGCTAATAATTGAATAAGAAGACTTACGGGAAGAATTATAAGACATTTCTTTTTTGGGGGGGATAATCTTTGGGATGAATGTGTGGGAGGCGTTGGTGTGGGATCACATCCACAGTTACTTGCTCGTTGCCTTCTTCTTGACGTTGGATGCTGGGCCAGTGCCGGGGGTTGTGCCAGTGGATCATCCAATGCCGGGTGTTGTGCCAGTGGTTTAGCCAGTGCCGGGGGTTGTGCCAGTGGTTCAGCCAGTGCCGGGGGTTGTGCCAGTGGTTCAGCCAGTGCCGGGGGTTGTGCCAGTGTTCAGTCAGTGCCGGGGGTTGGGACAGTGGTTGAGGCACTGCCAATGGTTGGGCCAGTGCCAGTGCCAGTGCTAGGATTTGGGCCAGGGGTAGAGCCTGGGACATAGGATCCTGCGCAATAGGATCCTTCTGTAGCATTGGCTGTGTTTCTGGCTCTCTTTGTGTCTCTGGCTCTCTTTGTGTCTCTTGCTCTCTTTGTGTCTCTGGCTCTTTTTGCGTCTCTGGCTCTTTTTGCGTCTCTGGCTCTTTTTGCGTCTCTGGCTCGCTTTGCCTCTGTGGCTCGCTTTGGCTCTGTGGCTCGCTTTGCCTCTCTGGCTCGCTTTGCCTCTCTGGCTCGCTTTGCCTCCCTGGCTCTAATATTAGATCAAGATCTGATAGTAGCTCTAGATCGGATAGTATGTGTATATCCAATTGTGCGTGTGGCTCGCTTTGTGGCTGTAATTGTGCTTGTGGCAGGGGCTGTGGCTGGACATGTGCAACAAGCTGACCCATACATTTAGCAATGAGAGAGAGGCTATTTGCCATGTTGTCCAGTGTCTCCTGTTGTTTTGTCATAATGTGGCTCATATTTTTCATTTCATCATATATTTTCTCATTGGTTTTAGCCTGTCTGTCTGCCCGATCTTCCTGGTTTTTGATAAACCTGGCCTCTAGGCTGGTTAAATTTGACAATGCTTCAGCACAAACCTGGTCTCCCTGGCCCGCTTAGTTCTCCCCATTGTCATCACTTTCGGGATTTGTGTATCCTGTAATCCAAGAAAATCAGGTCCTGAATCATCCGCATCTGGGACAGTAATATGTGTGGGATCGGCTCTCATCTCATCCTCACTTCTGACACGTTGTTGTGGTGATGCAGACACATCAGAATTCATGTCCTCAGCAATCACTATATAATAAATAAGAACATTAAAAAAAAAAAAATTATATGTGCATCATTTCAAGCTTCAGTTCAATGTCCTGTTTATGTTTTTGGATATTAATTTTTTCAATTCAATAGTTTGTATGCAATCTCTAATTTAATAATCAACTGCATAGCTGGCGAACAATTAGTTGTCCTTGTATTGATGGGCGAAGTTTGGCGACATCTTTAAATATGGGTAATGTAAATGGTTGCTACAGGAACAAGAGGAACAAGCATGCTTGTTCAAATACAATACAATTGTTATTTCAAAGTTGTTTTGTTTAAAACTGAACATGCTACAAGTATTTATGGTAAGAACGCTAGTGATTTATAACAAAATACACACATGCAGGATATTTATTGAACTGCAGCTTTACAGAAAAAGCATATTTTAAAAAAAATGAACAGTGACATGTGTAATGTTGCCATTTCCTGTTCACATCATGTAAACAGATTATTGTAGTTGTATGTATGTATAAATGCTTGCATTTCTCACTTTCTCAAGTAAATATTGATGTCATAGCATACGACTCACCTGGTGTCGAATGTTAGAGAGATGGCCCAATATCTCTGTTCCCTCCAATTCCAAATATAAGGCGGGGAGTCATAATTGATGCCATCTTTTCCTCGTACGACTGTAAATGCAGTGATGCTGGAGGTCCGCCTCCTGTCCCACATGTGATGCGTCCGGCCTGTGCCATCTTATTCTTGAGCCTATGTTTGATGTCCCCAAATCTTTTTTTACACATCTCAGGGGTCCTTCGAAAGACGCCTGCTGATGAGACAGCTCTGCATATCTGTGCCCACAATTTTGTCTTCTGACTGGTCTTGATTTTACCTGTGTATATGCAACAATGTGTTCATATACATTTCAGTAGTGAATTCATACTGTATGTTAATATTGTAACAATTTTAACAACATGCACATATAATTACAGACACTTATTAGGCTATGTCATGCGCGCATTCCTGACAAATTACATGTGAACAATCAGCTGCACACCTCCGTTACAGCATACATGTTTAACAACTGTATGTAATGTTAGGCATGTCTTGAATAAACATTTATGGCATCTTGATACCATTTATTTTAAAAAAAATGTGATGAAATTACTGTTAGGGAGTTGGTAAGTAACATAGTACCACTTTGTGCTGACTATGATAATGGGCCTGGAAAAGGGGTAAGTGAGCACAAAAACGTCACGTTCCCCTGCGTCTCATCGCAACCACTTCCTTCCCTGTTAGGGATGTGTTTATCATATCCCTCACTTTTTAATAATGTCACTTTTCCCCCTTCCATCACCATCCCTCACCCTTCTGTTAATTGTATGTGATTAAAGTTTTTAGGCACATTGACAATTAATGATCCTCACTTTTACTCATTCATATATATCAGCATTTAAAGTATCATTGATTATGGGGACCTCTTTTTATGTTCTATATTTACTTAAGAGAGATTAGAGGTCTCTTCAATGTTCCACAGCACCCACAACTTACACATGCCAAATATAGTTAATACATAAGATAATGCGGCATATACAACATACTTTCTATATTGTTATAGAATAATTGAAAATAAAATCTTTATGCTAATGAGCCATAGAGTTGTTCATAGGAATCCATGACACTTTCAACCAGAATGTAATTTTCGTGGTGGGTAAAGCGGGGGTTTCTTATGCCCTCCATCCGCGCCTGGCTTGTTGATGGCCCCTCATCACTTCCATCCTCTTCCGCATCACTGTTCGTATGGTGAACAGTGTCCCTCTCTCCCTGTATAGTACTCCCGCTAGCCTCACCCACCTGCACTCCCCCACCTGGAGTATCATCACGGGACGTACCTGCCTTTTCAGGACGTCTCACTCCTCTCCCACGCTCCCCACTCCCCCACTCCCACCAGCCACTGCACCTCCTCCACTCCCACTCTCCACCACTCCACCAGCCACCGCACCTCCTCCACTCCAAAGCTCCACCACTCCACCAGCCACCGCACCTCCTCCACTCCCATCGCTCCACACTACTCCACAGCCACCGCACTCTCCACTCCACGCTCCACCACTCCACCAGCCACCGCACCTCCTCCACTCCCTTGCTCCACCACTCCACCAGCCACTGCACCTCCTCCACTCCAACGCTCCACCACTCCACCAGCCACCGCACCACCTCCACACTAACAAAGTTCAATCACACTAACAATACAAGAAAGTAAATAAACAAAATATAATAACACTCCCGCTACCTCTCCCACCTGCACTCCCCCACCTGGAGTATCATCACGGGACGTACCTGTGCCTTTTCAGGACGTCCCTCACTCTCCTCTCCCCCCTCCTCACTCCCCCACTCCCACCAGCCACTGCACCTCCTCCACTCCCACACTCCACCACTCCACCAGCAACCGCACTTCCTCCACTCCCATGCTCCACCACTCCACCAGCCACCGCACCTCCTCCACTCCCACGCTCCACCACTCCACCAGCCACCGCACCACCTCCACTCCCACGCTCCACCGCTCCACCAGCCACCAGCCACCGCACTTCCTCCACTCCCACGCTCCACCACTCCACCAGCCACCACACCACTCATACGTCCACTCCCACGTCCACTCCTCCTCTCTATTTCAGTCACTCACAATAAACAAATATAAACAAATATGACACACTAACAAAGTTCAATCACACTAACAATACAAGAAAGTAGATAAACAAAATATAATAACACAAGACAACTCACTCAATAATCGCCAACAATCACCAACTCTCTCCAACTACTACCACCAACTCCACTCTATCTCTCCTCACAACAACACCCACACTGACTGAACAAAATGGGCGCTTTATATAGGGTATCCCTCCAAAATAGTTCTCCGCAAGTGTGATTACTATTGTTTTCATGTGATTGCCTAAATTGATGACGTCAGCATTTCAAAATGTAACCACTACACTACCATGTTCCAACCAAAAAAAAATGACACACACAGAAATTGACAACAATATTATATTGAATGGAATCACTCCTTCCATGGTCTCTCCCACAGATACCCCAGAAAACTAAGGGTACATACATGAACCTCAAGGGACCATAATTGCCTTAGCGTGTAAATGAGCAAATATAAAAATTCATGCTTATGTAGCCCCGGTCTGTTTTTCCCCTCTGACAGCCCCCTCCGCGAGTGCCGAGCGATCGCGGGTGCCGCCGTCGCCACTGACGGACCCGCCAGCATAACTCAAGGGTGGGGGCTAGTGCAGGGAGCTGTGCGCTGTTCTCTGAGGCGGCCGGTTGCCGGGGACGCGAGCGGCCCGTTGTTAGGGCCACGATCGCGTTGCCGAGGTCCGGGCGGCTTGGAGAACAGGGCGCCGCCATTGCGCGATAGTTCGCGCATGCGCAGGGATCGCGCATGTGCAGATAGGGGTAGAAAGCAGGGAAGGCCCCAGAGAAGTCGCGCGAGGGTAGGGAAGCAAAGGGAAAGGTTGCGACGGCCATTAGGCGTTCGCACATGCGCAGGGCAAGTGCGCACGCGGCCCCAATGCTTTAGCAGCCTCCTGGGAACTACAACTCCCAGGAGGCATAGGGAGACAGGCACCAGGTGCCTGATAGGAGCCAATAGGGCTTGAGGATTCTCAGCCAGGAGAATAAGATACATTTCGCAGGCTTAGGTAACGGCACTTGGAGCTGGGAGCACGAAGGGGAAGGAAGGGTGCAGGGAGCGAGTGGCTCCTGCACCAGGTAAGGATTCCCAAGTCCCAGGTAGGCCCCAAATCCCTGTTAGGGTAGGGGGTAATTGATAAGGGACGGCCCGAGATAGGGAGCTTGCCCTTAGGTGTGAGAGGGTGCTGGCTTGTCAGTGGATCCGGCTGGTGTTGCTGTGAGCGCTGACAAGTAAGCACAGAGTGTTGCTGTCTACAGGTTGACTGCGTGTGTTGCGTCTGCAGGTTGACTGCGTGTGTGGTGTGTTAGTGCTGCATGTTGTTGCTGCGAGGCTAGTTACAGTTAGGATCGGGACTTAGTTAGTTAGGGGAGTGGGACAGGTCATTAACCCCTGTAGGCCCTAGGAGTTTCCCCAAAGCCACGACAGGTTGCTGTGCTATAGGGACGGCCTGTAGTGTAGCGAATGCCACCTAGATAGTTAGGGCCTCAGCGGCTGCTGCTGTTCCAGTGACGGAGTTCGGACCCACGTTGGGGTCCACGGAGAATATCACCAGGATAGGATCAGATGGATGCATCGCACGTCTGACCCTTTGTGAAGATCTTTGCAGGCCCGAGCACTAGAGTGCTCGGCAGGTAACTCTGAATTATAAGTGCACCACCGGGCCCTTAGCTTAACTGTGACTGCGCAGTCACCCACGATCTCCGTAGGAGTGCGGGACATTGGGTGGGGGATTACCGAACACTGGGTGGGATCGCCGGTGATGGTGGAAGAGTTATGTGCCAGGTCACTCAGTGTCTCCTCTAGAGAGGGACACCAGATATTGTGTATAAGGTGATACAGTTATAGCATAAGGTTATGTCGTGTTATGTTTTCTATGTTCTCAAGTAAAGTATTAGTATATCTATACTGTGTATGTGTTTGTTGATTGTCCTGCGAGGAACCACTCCCCCTCTGGTGGGAGCCATCGCAGGTGGAGGCTCTGCCTATGTAAATGTGTAGTATTACCCCAGGCTCCCAGCTAGCGGAGGCTCATATCTCCTGGAGCCGCAGGTGTTAGACAGCGACCAGTCCCTAGAAGGTGTTCAAGAAAAGGGCTACACTTACATTTGCTTTTATATCTGTCAATGAGCATGGGGTCTTGGAGCTGAACAGCATTGGTTTCAGGTCCGGGACCCCCTTCTTCAGGACTTCAGGCCCCTTTATGGGGTGCCAGTATCCCCTGCGTGATGTACATTTCCCGGTCACGTGACGCGGAAGCTTTAAAATTACAGTGGATACCGCAGCACTAAACGGGGCCTGTACCTCATGAAGTAGGGGTCCCCCAGACCAGCAAATATGCGGTTCAGTCCGAAGACCCCCTGCTCATCTACACTATTATTGAAATGTATTTATTTAGTGTACGATTGCCTTAGCAGCCTTGCATGGAGATGGCAAATCTCCATGCAAATGTACAATGGTGGCTTAATTTGACTATCAGCTAGCGAATGTGAAGTTTATACGTAGGAGTGCGGGACATTGGGTGGGGGATTACCGAACACTGGGTGGGATCGCCGGTGATGGTGGAAGAGTTATGTGCCAGGTCACTCAGTGTCTCCTCTAGAGAGGGACACCAGATATTGTGTATAAGGTGATACAGTTATAGCATAAGGTAATGTCGTGTTATGTTTTCTATGTTCTCAAGTAAAGTATTAGTATTATCTCCTGCACTGGAGCTGCTGCTCCTGCTTTCCTCCTCCTCTCCCTCCTCCGTCCTCTCCTCCTCTACCATCTCTCTGCTCATCCCTCACTCTCTTTTCCTTATGCCCCTTGTCTCCCCTCTATCCTCTTCCCTCCATGCTGCAATGCCTCTCTGAATCTCCTGACACCTTGTCTCTGCCTGTCTGGTTCCCTGCCCCGTCTTCCCCCTGAACCTGCCTGTTATCTTCCTGCTCTCCTCTCTGTGGACACGCCTGGCTGACCTCCCCTGTCTCTCCCTCCTGCCTCTTTTTACGCTTACTTCGTCTGTCTCCCCTCTCTCTGACATCTTCCAGCAGACTTCTACTCCTCTACCTCTCTCCCGCCCCTCCTCTCCTTTCTCTCTCCGGTTCCTCTATCCCTCCCACCCTCTCCCATCCCTCCCCCTGTCTCGACCTGCTGCCTCCTCCTCTCACTTCTTCACTCTGGCTCTCTGCTCTGACCATGAACCCTCTCCCCTGGTCCCTCCTCCCTCCTCGTCTTCTCTTCTTCTCCTCCTCCCCTGCTCCTCCCTGTCTCATACCTCTCTCCTTCTTCTGCTCCCTATGCCCGCTTGCCATCCTACGCTCTCCTCCTCTGGCCCGTCTGCTGACTGCTCATTTTTCTCCTCCCCATCCACGCATGCTCTCCTGTTCTCTCTTCTTCCTCTCTGCTCTTTTCCTCCGCGGACTTCGACTTTCTCTCCTCCTTCCTTACTTCCACTCCTCTCCCCTGACTACCTGCCTCCCCTCCACTACTGCTACCTATCTCCTGATCTACTTCTGACCCCCTTCTCAGTGTCGCTGCTGGCCTCTTCCTGCTGATCTTCCTTTCCACTCTGGCCCCTGTTTTCTTCCTCACTCCCCCCTCCTGCCCTACACGTCCCCTTGTCACTGACCTCCTCTGCCTATTCTCCTCCCTCCTTCCTGCGTCTTCCTCTGCTCCTCTTTGTCCATCACACTCCTCCTGTCCTCTCCCCTCTCTCTCCTCCACCTACTCACTTCTCTCCCCCCTCTGACCCCCCCCTTACTCTCTCTGCCTCTGCCCTCACTACCTACTGACTCGTGTCGTTTTCCCTACCTCTTACATGCTGTCCTCTCCCTGTCTCATCCGTGCATCTCTGTCTCCTGAAACTGTCTGGTCTGATTTTCCTCGATCATCTTCTGCTTCATGACTCCTCCTTCTCGCCTCATCTCTCTCCCTCTCCTTCTCTTCTTCCTCTCATGCTTTCCACTCCCTCCTCCCTCTCCTGCTCTGATACTTTCTCCTCCACTTGCCTCATCCTCTGCTCCCTTTTCCTCAGTACTCTCTCCACTGTCTTGACTTCCCTCTCTGTGCTTACTCTCGACCCGTTTACCTTCTCAGGCCTGACCTCCTCTCCTCCCCCTTCTCTTGCTCTGCCCCTCTTCCTCGTCTCTGAGCTTCTCCATGCTCTGCGTGCTCCTCTGCCTATGATCCTTCTCCTCTGCTGTCTCTCCTGGCTTACTCTCTCTCTTCTCTCACCTTCTGCCTCTCCCTTGTCTCTCTTGCTCTGTCCTAGTCTGCGTCATCCTCTTTCTTCTAATGCTCCCATCCCCTCCTTCCTCCTCCCTCTCCTCCTGCTACTCTCTGCCTGCTCTTTTATGTGTCCTGCACTCCTATCATCTCCCCCCTCTGCCCTCTCTTGCACTCATTCTCCTTATTGAGCTACTTTCTATGCTATCTCTGCTCCTCTCCCACCTACTCCCCCTCTTGCTTGACTTCTCCATCTCATCCACTTGTTCCTCCCCCCCTCTCTCATCCCTTCCTTTCCTGACCTCGCTGACTTCCAAATCTTTCTTACTTTTTTTTCTCTGTATCTGCCTGCTTCTCTCCCCTCCCTCTACCTCCATCTCCTGGCTCTGTTCCGTTTACCTTCACCCTCCTATGATCTTTCTGACTTTGTCCCCTTCTATGCTCCCTTCGCTACATCCCACTCCTCTCTCTTCCCCTTCCTCCTCTCGCTGCCCTCTCCTTTTCTGGCCTGACCCCTCCCCCCCTTTGTGCTTCTCCGCACTCTGAATGGCATCCTCTGCTTATTCCCTATCCTCCCCCTCATCTCGACTCTGCCTCTCTCCCCTGACTCCTCCCCCTCTTTCTCCATCTACCTCCCCTTTCTACTCTCTCTCTCTCTGGCACTTCCTCACCCTTTTCTCTCTTCCCCTCCTGCCTCCTTCTTCTGCCTCGCTTCTCTCTCTCTCTTTTCTCCCCCCTGCTGGCTTCTTCTTGGTTCTCCCTATCTTCTGAATCCCTCCTCCCTTCTCTCATGTTCTAACCGCTTCCTGCCCACTCTCCTCTCTTCCCCTCTCTCCTCTCTCCTCACCCTTGCTCCCTCTCTCCTTCTCCGTCTCCCTCCACTTCCCTCTTCTCATCTGCTCTCCTCCTGCTTCTCTCCCTCCTTCCTGTCCTCCCTTCCTTTCCTGTGAACTCTTCTCCTCCTAGTCTCTCCCCCTGCCTCCCCTCATCTCCCTATCCCCGTGATCTCTCTCCTGTCTCTGCTCTCCCTCTCCCTCCTTCCCTCCTCTCTCTCACTCGTCTCTCCTTCATTGCCTTCTCTCTCTGTCACCTTTTCCTCCCCTTCCTCTCTTCTCTCTGTTCATTCCCTCTTCTGCAATTCCTCCTCCCTCCCTGCTCCTCTTTTCTCCCTCCCCCCTTCCTTCTGTTTCTCCTTCCCCGTAATCCTGCTCACTGCATCCCTATCTCTCTCTCCCTGCTCCTCTCTTCCCACCACCTGGCTGGCTCTCCACACTTCTCTCCCCTCTGTTCCCTCTGGCTCCCTCTCTCTTCTTCCCTGCCCATGCTCTGGTGTCTCTGGTCTGCCTCCTTTGCGCTTCTCGCTCTCTCCCTCCTGGTCTCTCTCCCCCTCTCCCCTCCTCTGACCTCCCTCTGACACATCCCCTCTTCTCCTCTACCCTCCCATGGCTCCCCTCCGCCTTTGTCTTCTTCTTCGCCTCATTGACTTCCTCTCCCTCTCCCTCTCCCTCTCTCCTCCCTTCTATCCTCTCTCTGCTCCTCTTTCCTCCTTCTTGTGCTCCCCTCTCTCTCCTTCTCCTGAACTGTTCCTGGATCCCTCCTTCTCTTCACTGCTGGCCTCCTGATCTTCCCCCTCTTCCCCATCCCTCCGCTGACCCTCTCCGCCTGTGGTGCAACCTCTCGCCCTGCCTCTATTCTTACTGCCCTTCTCCTCCCTCTGCCCACCCAATTCTACGTCTGCCTCCCTCTGACAACTTCTCCCCTCTGTTCCCCTTGGGTCCTCCTGCCACTGCTCCTTTCCGCTTCAATTCGCTCTCCCTGCTTTCCTCCTCAGTCCTGACTCTCATCTTTCAACTTCACTGAGCCTATGCTTTCCCTGACCTGGGCGCTCACACCTCTTCTTGACCTCTCTGTTTTTCTGGTCTTCCTCTTCTACTCTGACGCCATCTGTCTGTTTGACAAATCCTCCCCTCAATCTCCTCCGTACTGTCGGACTCCACTTGCTATCTCTCTCCTAGCCTGCATTTCCTCCCCCCCCACCAGTATCGACACTACGCTCTCCTCTGGAAAAGGACGACAGACGCGGGCCGACAAGGAGCCGAGAGAGAATCGGGGAAGTCGCACGAGAGAAGAGGGAGGAAAAAGAGAGTGAGAGCGGACTCCTTCTCCTCATCTCTCTTCTCTCTCAACCCCCCTCTCCCTCCCTTCTTCTCTCTCTCTGCTCCTTCTCCCTCTCTCCTTCCTCCCTCCTTCTCCTGTCTCCTCTTTGTGCCTCCTTCCCCCTGTTTCCTTGCCTCCGTGGCTCACTCTCCCCTCCCTGCCCTCCTACCCCTTCTCCTCCCTCCTCCTCGTCACTTTTCCTTCCTGCTCTCTCTCTCTCTACCCCCTCTCCTGTCTCCTCCTTTTTTCTCCTCCCTTATTTGTCCAGCCCTCATCGCCCCTCTCTTTTGCTCCTGACGCCTCCTCTTCCCTCGGTCCTGTTTCTGCCCCTCGCTGCCGTGATTCTTCTACTCCCGTGAGCTCTTTTCGCTATCCTCTCTCTCTTTCGTTCCTTCCTCTCTCTCCTCTGCCTCCTCTCCTCTCACTCTCCTCCCTCATTTTCTCTGCTATTGATGCACAATCTCCACCTCTATCTCTCTCCCTATCCTTTCCTTTGGACTGCTCTCTTCCTCTCATTCTGCCCTCCTGCTCCCTTCTTCCTTCCCTCTTTTCATCTTCCTGATCTTTCTGCTCTTTTCCCCCTGATTCATTCCTGCTCCACGTCCTTTCTCTGACCCCCTCCTGCCTGCCCTGGCCTCTTCTTTGTTCCCCCTCTCCCCCCCCCGCTCTCTCTGCCTCCTCTATCTCGCTTTCTGCTTCCTCTATTCCTCTTTCTCCTCTCATGGCTCTCTCCCGCCCCTGCCCCCTTCTCTCTCTCTCCTTCTCCCGCCCTCCTCGGCCTGCCCCTTTCCTTCCTGCACTCTGTATCTCTTCCTCTTGCCTCTCCCCCTGACTGACTGAACTGCTGACCTTCTCTCCTCTCAACAACATCCCTTTCTCTGAATTGGCGTCTCCCCTCTCCTTCTCTCTTGATCCCCCTCCATCTCTCCCTCCCTTCCTTCCTCCCTGCTTTCCCTGCCTCCTCTCTCTGCCCTTTCTCCTCTCCCTCTGATCTCTCCATCACCTCTGCTCTTCTGGCGTGCTCTCTTCTCATTCCTTGTCCCCCTTGCCGGGCCCATCTCTTCTCTCTCTCCTGCTTCCCCTCCCCGTGATCTCCCCTTTCTCTGTCTCCCCTGCTCTCCTCATGGCCTCTGCTCCTCTGGCTCTCCTCTGCCTCCTTCTCTCTCTGCTCTCTTCTGCGTCCCTTGCCGCCCTCTCCCTCTTCTCTGCCTCTCCTTTCTCCTTCCATGTCTCTCTTCACTTTCCTGCTCCTACCCCCTCTCTCCTCTGCCCTGGACCTCCTTCTCTCTCCCTCTCCTTGCATTATGGACTCTTCTCTCTCCCATCCCATTCTCTGTGCCCTCTCGCTCTTCCATTTCTCCTCCCACGGACTATCTCCCTTTCTCTCCCTCTCATTGGCTCTCCCGTCCAGCTCTGAGCTCTCTCTGCCCCTCTCCTCTTCACCATTTCCTGCTCTCTGATGACAGTTGTCTGTGGTGATGCAGAACATCAGGAATTCATGTCCTCAGCAATCACTATTATAATAAATAAGAACATTAAAAAAAAAAAATTATATGTGCATCATTTCAAGCTTAGTTCAATGTCCTGTTTATGTTTGGATATTAATTTTTTCAATCAATAGTTTGTTGAGCAATCTCTTTAATTTAATACACATGCATAGCTGGCGAACATTGTTGCCTTGTATTGATGGGCGAAGTTTGGCGACATCTTTAAATATGGGTATGTAAATGGTTGCTACAGGAACAAGAGGAACAAGCATGCTTGTTCAAATACAATACAATGTGTTATTTCAAAGTTTTTTTGTTTAAAACTGAACATGCTACAAGATATTTATGGTAAGTAAACGCTAGTGATTTATAACAAAATACAACACATGCAGGATATTTATTGAACTGCAGCTTTACAGAAAAAGCTATTTTAAAAAAAATGACAGTGACATGTGTAATGTGTGCCATTTCCTGTTCAATCAGATAACCAGATTATTGTAGTGTATGTATGTATCAACTGCTTGCATTTCAACTTCTCAAGTAAATATTGCTGTCATAGCATACGACTCACCTGGTGTCGAATGTAGAGAGATGGCCCATATCTCTGTTCCCTCCAATTCCAAATATAAGGCGGGGAGTCATAATTGATCTCTTTCCTGTACGACTGTAAATGCAGTGATGCTGGAGGTCCGCCTCTGTCCCACATGTGATGCGTCCGGCCTGTGCCATCTTATCTTGAGCCTATGTTTGATGTCCCCAAATCTTTTTTTACACATCTCAGGGGTCCTTCGAAAAGAGCGGCTTGCATGAAGACAGCTCTGCATATCTGTGCCCACAATTTTGTCTTCTGACGGCATCTGTATTTTACCTGTGTATATGCATAGCAATGGCGTTCATATATATATTCAGTAGTGAATTTCATACTGTATGTTAATATTGTAACAATTTTAACAACATGCACCTTAATTACAGACACTTATTTAGGCTATGTCATGCGCGCATTCCTGACAAATTACATGTGAACAATCAGCCTGCACACCTCCGTAACAGCATACATGTTTAACAACTGTTAGTAATGTTAGGCATGTCTGAATAAACATTTATGGATCTTGATACCATTTATTTTAAAAAAAATGTGATGAAATTACTGTTAGGGGGTTGGTAAGTAACATAGTACCACTTTGTGCTGACTATGATAATGGGCCTGGAAAGGGTAAGTGAGCACAAAAACGTCACGTTCCTGCGTCTCATCGCAACCACTCCTTCCCTGTTAGGGATGTGTTATCTATCATCCCTTTAATAATGTCACTTTTCCCCCTTCCATTACACCATCCCTCACCCTTCTGTTAATTGTATGTGATTAAAGTTTTTAGGCACATTGACAATTAATGATCTCACTTTTACTCATTCATATATATCAGCATTTAAAGTATCATGATTATGGGGACCTCTTTTTATGTTCTATTTTACTTAAGAGAGATTAGAGGTCTCTTCAATGTTCCACAGCACCACAACTTAACAATGCCAAATATAGTTAATACATAAGATAATGCGGCATATACAACATACTTTCTATATTGTTATAGAATAATTGAAAATAAAATCTTTATGCTAATGAGCCCTAGAGTGTTCATAGGAATCCATGACACTTTCAACCAGAATGTGAATTTTCGTGGTGGGTTAAAAGCGGGGGTTTCTTATGCCCTCCATCCGCGCCTGGCTTGTTGATGGCCCCTATCACTTCCATCCTCTTCCGCATCAATGTTCGTATGGTGAACAGTGTCCCTCTCTCCCTGTATGTACTCCGCTAGCCTCACCCACCTGCACTCCCCCACCTGGAGTATCATCAAGGGACGTACCTGCCTTTTCAGGACGTCTCACTCTCTCCCCGCTCCCCACTCCCCACTCCCACCAGCCAACTGACCACTCCCTCACTCCCATCTCCACACTCCACCAGCCACCGCACCTCCTCCACTCCAAAGTCCACCACTCCAACCAGCCACCGCACCTCCTCCACTCCCACGCTCCACCACTCCACCAGCCACGGCACTTCCTCCACCTCCCACGCTCCACCACTCCACCAGCCACCGCACCCTCCTCCACCTCCCTGCTACCAACTCCACCAGCCACTGCACCTCCTCACTCCCCAACGCTCACACTCCACCAGCCACCGCACCACCTCCACACTAACAAAGTTCAATCACACTAACAATACAAGAAAGTAAATAAACAAAATATAATAACACTCCCGCTACCCTCTCCCACCTGCACTCCCCCACCTGGAGTATCATCACGGGACGTACCTGCCTTTTCAGGACCGTCCACTCTCTCCCACGCTCCCTCACTCCCCCACTCCCACCAGACTGCACTCCTCCACTCCCACACTCCACCACTCCACCAGCAACCGCACTTCCTCCACTCCCATGTCCACCACATCACACCCGCCAGCACCTCCTCCACTCACGCTCCACCACTCCACAGCCACCGCACCACCTCCACTCCCACCTCCACAGCTCCAGCACCAGCACCGCACTCCCACTCCCACGCTTCCACCACTCCACCAGCCACCACACCACTCATACGTCCACTCCCACGTCCACTCCTCCTCTCTATTCAGTCACTCACAATAAACAAATATAAACAAATATGCACACTAACAAAGTTCAATCACACTAACAATACAAGAAAGTAGATAAACCAAATAATAACACAAGACAACCACTCAATAATCGCCAACAATCACCAACTCTCTCCAACTACTACCACCAACTCCACTCTATCTCTCCTCACAACAACACCCACACTGACTGAACAAAATGGGCGCTTTAATAGGGTATCTCCTCCAAAATAGTTTCCGCAAGGTGATTACTATTGTTTTCATGTGATTGCCTAAATTGATGACGTCAGCATTTCAAAATGTAACCACTACACCTACCATGTTCAACCAAAAAAAAATGACACCACACGAAATTGACAACAATATTATATTGAATGGAATCACTCCTTCCATGGTCTCTCCCACAGATACCCCAGAAACTAAGGGTACATACATGAACTCAAGGGACCATAAATTGCCTTAGCGTGTAAATGAGCAAATATAAAATTCATGCTTATGTAGCCCCGGTCTGTTTTTCCCCTGACAGCCCCCTCCGCGAGTGCCGAGCGATGCGGGTGCCGCCGTCGCCACTGACGGACCCGCCAGCATAACTCAAGGGTGGGGGCTAGGGAGGGAGCTGTTCGCTGTTCTCTGAGGCGGGCCGGTTGCGGGGACGCGAGCGGCCGTTGTTAGGGGCCACGATGCGTGCCGAGGTCGGGCGGCTGGAGAACAGGGCGCCGCCATTGCCGATAGTTCGCGCAGCGCAGGGATCGCGCATGTGCAGATAGGGGTAGAAAGCAGGGAAGGCCCCAGAGAAGTCGCGCGAGGGTAGGGAAGCAAAGGGAAAGGTTGCGACGGCCATTAGCGTTCGCACATGCGCAGGGCAAGTGCGCACGCGGCCCCATGCTTTAGCAGCCTCCTGGGAACTACAACTCCCAGGAGGCATAGGGAGACAGGCACCAGGTGCCTGATAGGAGCCAATAGGGCTGAGGATTCTCAGCCAGAGAATAAGATACATTTCGCAGGCTTAGGTAACGGCACTTGGAGCTGGAGCACGAAGGGGAAGGAAGGGTGCAGGGAGCGAGTGGCTCCTGCCAGGTAAGGATTCCCAAGTCCCAGTAGGCCCCAAATCCTGTTAGGGTAGGGGGTAATGATAAGGGACGGCCCGAGATAGGGAGCTTGCCCTTAGGTGTGAGAGGGTGCTGGCTTGTCAGTGGATCCGGCTGGTGTTGCTGTGAGCGCTGACAAGTAAGCACAGAGTGTTGCTGTCTACAGGTTGACTGCGTGTGTTGGTCTGCAGGTTGACTGCGTGTGTGGTGTGTTAGTGCTGCATGTTGTTGCTGCGAGGCTAGTTACAGTTAGGATCGGGACTTAGTAGTTAGGGGTGGGAAGGTCATTAACCCCTGTAGGCCCTAGGAGTTTCCCCAAAGCCACGACAGGTTGCTGTGCTATAGGGACGGCCTGTAGTGTAGCGAATGCCACCTAGATAGTTAGGGCCTCAGCGGCTGCTGCTGTTCCGTGACGGAGTTCGGACCCACGTTGGGGTCACGGAGAATATCACCAGGATAGGATCAGATGGATGCATCGCACTCTGACCTTTGTGAAGATCTTGCAGGCCCGAGCACTAGAGTGCTCGGCAGGTAACTCTGAATTATAAGTGCACCACCGGGCCCTTAGCTTAACTGTGACTGCGCAGTCACCCACGATCTCCGTAGGAGTGCGGGACATTGGGTGGGGGATTACCGAACATGGGTGGGATCGCCGGTGATGGTGGAAGAGTTATGTGCCAGGTCACTCAGTGTCTCCTCTAGAGAGGGACACCAGATATTGGTGAAAGGTGATACAGTTATAGCATAAGGTTATGTCGTGTTATGTTTTCTATGTTCTCAAGTAAAGTATTGATTTATCTATACTGTGTATGTGTTTGTTTGATGTCCTGCGAGGAACCACTCCCCCTCTGGTGGGAGCCATCGCAGGTGGAGGCTCTCGCTATGTAAATGTGTGAGTTACCCCAGGCTCCCAGCTAGCGGAGGCTCAATCTCCTGGAGCGCAGGTGTTAGACAGCGACCAGTAGTCCTTAGGAAGGTTGTCAGAAAAGGGCTACACTTACATTTGCTTTATAATACTGTCAATGAGCATGGGGTCTTCGGAGCTGAACAGCATTGGTTTCAGGTCCGGGGACCCCCTCTTCAGGAGCTTAGGCCCCTTTATGGGGTGCCAGTATCCCTGCGAATGTACATTTCCGGTCACGTGACGCGGAAGCTTTAAAATTACGTGATACCGGCAGCACTAAACGGGGCCTGTACCTCATGAAGTAGGGGTCCCCCAGACCAGCAATAATAGCGGTTCAGTCGGAGACCCCCTGCTCATCTACACTATTATTGAAATGTATTTATTTAGTGTACGATGCCGTGCAGCCTTGCATGGAGATGGCAAATCTCCATGCAAATGTTACATGTGGTTAATTTGACTATCACTAGCGAATGTGAAGTTATACGTAGGAGTGCGGGACATTGGGGGGGGATTACCGAACACTGGTGGGATCGCCGGTGATGGTGGAAGAGTTATGTGCCAGGTCACTCAGTGTCTCCTCTAGAGAGGGACACCAGATATTGTGTATAAGGTGATACAGTTATAGCATAAGGTAATGTCGTGTTATGTTTTCTATGTTCTCAAGTAAAGTATTAGTATTATCTATACTGTGTATGTGTTTGTTGATTGTCCTGCGAGGAACCACTCCCCCTCTGGTGGGAGCCATCGCAGGTGGAGGCTCTGCGCTATGTAAATGTGTGAGTATTACCCCAGGCTCCCAGCTAGCGGAGGCTCATATCTCCTGGAGCCGCAGGTGTTAGACAGCGACCAGTAGTCCCTTAGGAAGGTGTTCAGAAAAAGGGCTACACTTACATTTGCTTTTATAATACTGTCAATGAGCATGGGGTCTTCGGAGCTGAACAGCATTGGTTTCAGGTCCGGGGACCCCCTTCTTCAGGAGCTTCAGGCCCCTTTATGGGGTGCCAGTATCCCCTGCTGAATGTACATTTCCCGGTCACGTGACGCGGAAGCTTTAAAATTACAGTGGATACCGGCAGCACTAAACGGGGCCTGTACCTCATGAAGTAGGGGTCCCCCAGACCAGCAAATAATGCGGTTCAGTTCCGGAGACCCCCTGCTCATCTACACTATTATTGAAATGTATTTATTTAGTGTACGATTGCCTGTAGCAGCCTTGCATGGAGATGGCAAATCTCCATGCAAATGTTACATGTGGCTTAATTTGACTATCAGCTAGCGAATGTGAAGTTTAAGAACACTAGCAGGGGGAAAAAACAAACACGTATGCTGTGGCTGTTTTGAACACGTACATAAAAAAATGACATCAAGGCCTTAGTAAATCACGTCTCCGGCCTCACTTTTTAACGAACGTGCTTTTTTTCTTTTATTCGGACGCAAAGCCATTGAGCTTAGTACATAGCCCCCATAGTATTTAATAGAGCATTATGGATACAATTCTACAACCATTTGCACTTTATTTTTAAAGGCATGGATTCAAATTGAATATGCATATGTTCTCTGGTGGTACCAACATAGTCACTGATGTAAGTGTCATAGGTTGTACTGTTACTTGTATTTACACACTCAGTGTGTCTAACAGTATACTTTATGTTTGTGGGAACAATGTTTACACATGCTATTTGACAGTACATTTCTCATATAATTGTAGCACTGTTTCCCCCACCCTCTGGGACATTTACTCTATTGCTTCCGTGTGGTGCTGAGGCATACCTGTTAGGTTCAGGAGATCTGAGCGTCTGCGGAGATATGGAGACCCAGAAAGGCTTTTGGGTATAATCTGTAGTCCTTTCCTTTTAGTGTTCAGCGCCTCCAGCTTCAAGGGGTTCTGGTAGTACCAGAGACAGTCGTCTCTGAGGCACGTCAGTCATACACACCATGTACTGACTCAATCCAGGCTGGTGTATGATTAACAAAGTGGCTTTATTTAGCAGTCACTGCATCAGGTCTTTACAGCTGTGCAAGGGTTCAGAGGGTTCCAACCTCTGGTTGGTGCTAGACCCTGATTGTATTGGGTTAGCTTCCAGGTCAGTTGTTCTCTCAGTCCCCACTGAGACTGAGAGTGGGACTTCTCATCCCGCCATGGGAGAGACTCACAGCCATCTGCTTCTGTGCTTAGAACCAGGAACAGGACTCATTTGTTTTGGCTCTGCCTCTCATTCAGGAAGTAGAAGGGACGGGCTCATGGTCTATACCTATCCCTGATAGGCTTAAACAGGCCATGAGTCACCACAGCACTTCTGTCCATCAAAGAGGAACACAAGGGGGGTCACTAGCCCACAGATTTAACCTGTTATTGCCTGCAGCTAGCAGGGACTTGCATAACAGGGGAAAGACAGGTACAAAGAGACATACCCTGTTACACTATTCTTTCTTTTTTGTCTAAATTACATATCCATGGGTACCCCTTAATGGTAGGGATATCATTATGCATTCTTTAATGGAGAAATTTTCCTGTGGACAACACTGATCTGCTTACTTTGTCACCCAAGCCCACGGATTGGTCCTCTCTGGCTTGTGACACTGATACATCAACCAATGGGTTGCCTGGCAGTCCTGACAACACAGTGTTTATGGAAGTGAAATACCTTAAGGAACAGCGTCCAATCCGTGATGGTATCTGCCTCTCACTGATGTTACACACCAGACTCTGATTATCTCGTTCATCGCAGCATACAAGCAGCACGGGGAGGGTTTTGGAGTACCTGGAAGACAAATCAGGACTGGATACGAGCTAAACTAGCCCCCTATGATGTCATGTGCTGCATGGTATTTAAATGATTTAACCTGCTCTTTGCTTCAGACATCTGGCAGTCTGTGGCACCAGTTGGTTTTATCCTTTTCGTGTACTACATGTATTTATATCCTTATTGCCAATAGGGTTCTAATATAGCATTGTGTATACCTAATTGTAAGGAGCAGACCGGTTCTCTGGTATATTATTTTCTAGAATAATTTTAGGACATAGCTGCTTTATACGTGATAGCCTATCTGTATGCCAATAGCACTTCAGTAATTTGAGCTATTTTGTGCTTCATCTCTCATTTTGGGATTTCTTTCAACTTACAGTTCTTTATTCTTAATTGCATCTCTGATGTGTTTTTGGTTTGTCTGGGATCACTTGTTTTTCTATAGGGAAATGTGAAGCACCTAGATTTAACTGACTCTGGGGAGCGGGCAAGAAGAAGGGGCTAGGAGCCCCGGAATGTTGCCCCCCTTATTGCCCTGTTTTTTCCTTGTTCTTTTTCCCCCACTTTCCCTCTTTTCCTTGTCTCCTTAAAAGTGTCTCCTGTGTTGATTATATTGTTCACACCTCGTTTGTATATGTTTTGATTGCTGTAAGCTAATTAGTTATTTGAGTTATATAACTGGGCTTTGCTATTTTTTGCATCTCTTGTTGTGATAATTAGCTTATAATATTATTTATAGTAAATGGATGAGCACACAAGGCTCCCCAGCTCTCTCAGCATTGTCTCTCACACTTCTTTAGCCAGCCTCTGTTAGCTGGGGAGCTCCTCTGTTTCCCCCCTTCTCTGGGGAAAACTGTCTCTCAGTGCCTTGCTGCTTCCATACTCTTAAAGCACTTCCTCATCATTCAGAGTAGACAGATTAGCTTCAGCTGCTGTTTTTTCTCTAGGAAGGATTAAATTAACTCTCTGTGGTGCAAAAAGTCCAATAGCTGCCTATTCAGCCCCTAGAGGACAGCGATGGCACCACAATATATATATATGTATATGTTTAGCAGTGCCTAAAAATGAAACATACTGAAAAATGGAAATGGTGTACGGGAACAGAGAGGGACACTAATTTCCACCAAAGTTACAATACATAACATGGGGGGAGTTCCCAACACTCTAATAACGATACAATGGCAACGATGTTTGTCAAAAAAAAGGTCGAATTTTTTTAGTTGAAATTTTGTAGATCAAACATACACGTGTGTGTATCTATGTATGTGTATATATACACGTGTATGTTTGATCTACCAAATTTCAACTATAAAAATTCGACTTTTTTTTTGACAAACATCGTTGCCATTGTATCGTTATTAGAGTGTTGGGAACTCCCCCCATGTTATATATTGTAACTTTTGTGGAAATTAGTGTCCCTCTCTGTTCCCGTGCACCATTTCCATTTTTCAGTATGTTTCATTTTTAGGCACTGCTAAACACTATATACACTCTGTTTTAGACAAGGTACTGTTATGTGCCCTCATTTAACAAGGCTTAGTGTATTTTCCCATTAGTTTCACTTAATGTATAAAAATAAAATAAAAAATCTTTAAACTGGATAAATGAAAGCTATTAAAGTTAAGTTAAAGCAGCAGTATATTTGTTCCTACTCTCTCCCAAGTGAAACTACACAGCTATAACCTGTCCTAATGTGCAATTGCCATTTGTGTTGTACCTGCACAAGTTTGCAGCCAGAAAACTAATGGTTCACTTTCTGGCAGCGGGACTATTAGAATGTATATTAAAGAAACCTCAGCATAAAAAGAAATCTATTCGATTGTGCATTTAATAAAATAAAGGAAATCACAATAAATTTGAAGTGGCTTTTACGTCACAACATTTAACAATAGCTACAGCTGAATCTACCAACTGGTTTCTGAAAACAACTGTGGACATTGCACATAATGTTAAATGTTCACCTCAAAGTCTGGATGGGAAGTTAGAAATGAACAAAAGGGGTAAAGTTATTCATTTTGACCGATGTTTGCTTAACCACCAATTAGATATTCTAGATATAACGGGGATTATTCTATATCAGTCAAAGCAGAAGCAGATGACCATGCCTCTTGACTATTGACTACAACAGGGAATTTTCCCCAGAAATTGCATGATTGACCACTTTGGCATATAGAATAAGCCCCAGAGAGTACTAAGGATTATGGACATGATCATGATCAAGTATACTCTCATGATAATGGCTTTATGGCAACAATATAATTATGTAAAATTAATAAATGATTAATAGCATCCATCACTAAAGGGAAACACAGGGCAATACAGATTAATAAATGGCATATAGTCTATGCATATATCTATGTAATAAAATTTTAATGGGACCAAACAGTCACTGGAATAATCACAACGTGCCAAAAAGATATATCAAAAGTAGAAAAATGGTATTGAAATATACAGCAATACATGAAAATCCACACTAGTTGTAGTGACAATGGGAGTATCTTACAATCGACATTAAGACAGAAACTTTATAAAAATCCCTTACAACAAAGGTATTTGTAGAAAGGTATACATGTACTGTACCTGGCGGATACCTTGGCAAGGAGACCCTTGGGAACGTTTTGGAGAAAAAATGCCCAACTGTATGTCAAGTTTTTGTACAGGTAGGGGTAACCAGTGTATAAATACTTTCCTAAATTGTTATAGATGTTCACTGTTACGCCGGTGCTGCTCGCAGACTAGACCCGTCCCCTGTGCTGAGGTGGGATATAGGGATACACGCACCCGCAGCAAAGGGAGCGCGTCCGGAGTGTGGTGTTAGTGTTGCCAGGCCAGGTATAGTAAAGAAGACAATACTTGCCGGTACCGGTAGTAGAGGAAGAGTAGTTATTGCCGTTGCCAAGGTCAGGGATTGGAGAGTTGCGGGGGGTTGAAGGTATAAGGCGTGTGTCACAGATATCAGAAGTCACGAAGTCCAAGTAGAGCCGAAGTCGAGAGCCAGAGGGGGTAGTCGTCCAAGCCCGACGATACCTGAGGAGTCACTGAGAGAGTAGTCAAATGCTTCCATACAGAACTATGTCGAGCGACGAGTGATGGGAAGCACAGGCATAATAAAGCTGGGCAGGCTAATGGGAAAAGGGGACAGGCCTGGAGGACTGCAAGGAATCCTCCCTGATAGGAGGGAGGTGTTACAGCCCAGCTGAGTGTAGTCATTGATTTGCATGGAACCATGTGGTGCTTGGGGGCGGCGCCTCACTGTGGGGGCAGTGGGTAAAAAGCCTCTGTTAGGCATGTGCTCTGTAAGCTGAGAATTCATGCACATAACATCTGGGGCTGGCACGCGTGTGCGCGTGGATTCAGTGACTGACGCGCGAATGCGCATGGGGTCAGTGACAGAAGCGGGTGTGCGCATAGAGCGCAGAGACGGAGACACACGCAGAGGCTGCGGTTCAACAGGCACCTCTTCGGTAGGTGCAATCCTGTGATGGCGAGGAGCCTGAGTGCTGGTGGCAGACAACGGAGGTATGTGGGAATTGCGCTGCAGGCGCTGGGACACTGAGTACCGACGGAGGGTGGGCAATGGTCGCGCTGACGGCGCTGAGACACCAGATTCCTTATAGTACCCCCCTCCTCAGGAACGACTTCAGGACGGTCCTTAAATGGTTTGTTCGGAAACTTCTTCCTGAAAGTCTTCAGAAGACCAGGAGTGTGGATGTCACAAAGTGGAACCCAAGACCTTTCCTCTGGGCCGAAACCCTTCCAGTGCACGAGGAACTGCAGTTGACCCATGGATATGCGAGAATCAACCAGGGACTGGACCTCATATTCTTCCCTATTCTGGGTAATAACCGGCTCAGGCCTACGGTTATGGTCAGGGAAGAAATGACTGGATACGAATGGCTTGAGTAGAGCTATGTGAAAAACGTTTGGTATTTTCATGCTGTAGGGAAGTTGAAGCAGGAATGCTACCAGATTAATCCGTTCGATGATAGGAAAAGGACTCAGGAACCTCAGTGCCAATTTTGGGGAAGGTACATTCAAATGAATGTTTTTTGAGGACAGCCATACCATATCCCCTGGCTTGTACCTGGGTGCCGGACGGCGGTGGTGATCAGCCTGATGTTTGCCCTGTTGAGAGGCGGTAAGAAGAGCAGACTGAATCTTGGACCCTGCTGATTGTAGAGATGAAACACGGTCATCTACAGCCGGAACTCCAGAAGGAATGTTGGAGATGGGAAGACATGGGGGATGAAAACCGTAATTGACAAAAAATGGCGACTCTCGGGTGGACTCGTTGGTAGTGGAGTTAAAAGCATATTCGGCCCATGGCAGAAATTGTGCCCAATCATCCTGAGAATTGGAAATGAAACACCTCAAGTATTTCTCCAGGGACTGATTGACCCTTTCTATTTGACCGTTGGACTGAGGATGATAAGCTGAGGAAAAAGAAGATGAGATCCCTAGTCTTTTGGTAAAAGTTCTCCAAAATTTGGATACAAACTGTGACCCTCTGTCAGACACGATGGACGAAGGAATACCATGAATGCGAAAGATGTGATCAGTGAAGATATCAGCATAGTCCTTTGAGCAGGATAAAGTGAGCCATTTTGAAAAAACGATCCACCACCACTAATATTGTATTCATCCCTTTGGACCTGGGCAACTCCACAATAAAATCCATTGATATGTGTGACCATGGGCGTTCTGGGATGGGCAGAGGACGAAGAAGACCGTGAGGCCTTTGATGAATTGTCTTGCTTTGCGCACAGACAGGAAAAGCGTGCGTATATTCGAAAATGTCTTTGGACATCCTGGGCCACCAAAAGCTGCGACATAAAACATCCAAAGTCTTTTTGTAGCCAGGGTGACCTGCTGCTCTCGAGACATGTCCCCAATCCAGAACCTCAGGTATGAAATTAGGTCTCACGAAGAGCTTGCCCCTGGGGACCTTCAGGATCTTTGGAATGAAACTTTGTGACTTGATGATCTTGTCAAAGCTTCTGAAGGAAGGTGCAGCAAAAATCTTCTCGTGAGGTAAAATGGTATCCATAGAATCCTCTGGTCTCTTTTCGGAAGAATGTTGTCTTGAGAGAGCATCGGCTTTGACATTTTTAGTTCCAGGAATAATCTGGAAAAGAACAAAGACCAGCGGGCTTGCCGTTGACCCAGACGGCGAGCGTTCTCTATATAGTATAAATTCTTATGGTCAGTGAGGATGGTGAACGGCTCCTTCGAGCCTTCCAGGAGATGCCTCCATTCTTGAAGTGCCATTTTTACGGCCAGTAACTGCCTGTTCCCTACGTCGTAGTTCCTCTCAGCTGAGGTAAATTTCTTCGAAAAGAATGCGCAGGGATGCAATTGTTCTTGAGGAGAAGGTTTCTGGCATAGAATGGCACTGTGGCAGGACGGCCTGTAGCCGAGGTCAGGGAACAGTCCACACGTGTAGTTTCAGGATAATGAAAACGTTCAGTGGCTTTATTTCTCCACAGCATAACATAACATGTGGGTACACTGTCCCTTTAAACACCAAAACAAAACCTGCTCCACATTGGGAGAACTGACTAACACTCCAGGCCTATCTAGCAGGCTGGCTGGCTAAACCATTTACCAAATCGTAAGTGTATATTAAGCAGTCAGGAAAACAAATTAACAATTCTTACTTTGATTGAAAGAGTTACTTGGTGAATCCGTCTGGCTAGCAGCTCACATAGCAGAGTTCTCTGATTTTATTTGTTGAAAAACATGCTACATATACAATACAGAAACAGACTGTCAAAACATTACATATTTACATCGGAGGGGAAATAAAATACAAATAAAACAATGGAACACAAATTCAGTGCAATTATTTCAAATATTTAAATTTCTCCACAGTTTTTCCCACTGTTTCTGTTCTATTCTGCTTTCTTCCCTCTGTTTCTGTCCTCTAATCTGAGCAACCATCCCTTGCAATGTTTCCTCCTCAGAAAGTACTTTATTATTTACGGACACAAGAACTCTTGATATCCAAAGGTGATACAAAAGAAGCAAACCCAAACACTATCTCTGCATATGTCTGTGTATACAAATATTTTATTCCTAGTCTGTGCGAGGCTTTTTCCCAAACTGCCTGTGAGAAGCTACAATCCTTTATAAAATGCTCTACTGTCTCCAAATGGCCAACACACCCCTCCCTGGGGCAATCCTTGGTCACATCCTTCTGGTGCTTCAGATTTGCCCTGACTTAGGTCTTCCCATGACTTGTCAACCACAAAACATCTCTCATTTGCCAAGGGATTCGCTTCTCCCTGAAAACCCCCCTTGCCTCCTGAGCTCTGACTGACGGACAGTGGAAAAACCCAACTGGCGATAAAAAGGACCTACCTAAGACCAATTTGTATAACACTTTCCTGGGAGTGCCCATTAGTTCTTTCACAGTTAAATTCCAACCTCTTATTTGTCTAGCAACTCTCCTTATGTAAACTGGAGGATTATATATTTTAGTTATTATTTGTCTTACCGGGCCCTCTGTAAACCAGTCTCTTAGAGCCCAAAGCCTTGTTTTTAGCATTGATGACCACAAGAGAGTGTCTGTGTTGCCGACAACTGGAACTATATTCTGGTATAGAAAATGTAGACCAAAAAACAATTCTTCATTCACCATATTTTTACCCCCTTGTTCAACTCCTAAGTAAACAATGTTTCTTTTAATTGGATTAAGGCGATTACCCCAAAACAACTGAAAGAACATACTGCTAACCTGTGTCATTATTTTATCTGTTGGTGGGTGAGAAAAGCATAAATAAAAAACACAGTCTGAGGTTATTTTGAAACAGAATAACACGTGAATTTATTCAAGTAAAGTGCACAACGGAGACAGCTTTTGAAAAAAAGCTGTCTAAACAATAAACACGATATGCCATATATTTATACCCTAAATACTAAAAAGTGTCCTCCCTCAATGGGGGCTTGTGCGTCACTAATATTACCTCATTTTGTAATACATAACAATATTGGATAACTGCCTGTCAGCTAAAAACCATTATGGGGTTAAATGGGCTGTGCCTATTCTGCCACCTGGCATATTGTATGAGAACCAGTTTCTCTGTAAGAATCTGAGCTTATCTCACGGGTTCTCACAACCTTTGGCCTGTTTACACTTTCAATTTGAAGCTGATTGGATGAGGAAAGATCAATAAAGTCAGCTAAGAGCGAAAACATTCCATTCTCTGCTTCACACATTTGTTTATACAGAAATGAAACACAGAAATTAAGACTCACATAGACAAGACAAGATGGCGGATTGAAATATTCACACAAAATGGCTTCATCCTAAATGCTGTTATGTTGTTATGCCAGACCCCCTAATGTCTCAACTTTGTTAGTCCCTCCTCTGATTCTTAAAACATTGTTTTTTGAGAATTATTAGTATGATTTTAGTCCAGAAACACGTTGGGAGGCACAAGGGTGCTCCATCATCTCATACTGTAGTGCTGCTTGAGGGTATAGGACAGTGCACGAGGGTGCCTGCCAAATGTAGTCATAGTCTCGTATGGCGTTGCGGCCAAATTCTTTTCCAGAGTTAGATCACTGTACTTGGCATCTTTTTTCTTCAAGGGACTGCTGTAAATTGGTTCTGCAAACAATGGCATTATGTTTGCAGAGGGGGTTGCACATTTGTGGATCATGCCTTTGACAAACGTAACACAAACATAGATGACAACAAGTATCACAATCACACACATTACCGCATTCAAAAATTTCGCTCCTAGTGATCCTACCAATCCAGTCAGCCCCAAAGGGTCCCAGTCTGTGTCACCTTCCTTCCTAAGTCTTTCTTGAATTTCTTCTATCTTATCTAATTCATGCTGTACCTTGCCACTCTGATCTTGGATGAAAACACAACATTGTTCTTTAATTAGGGCACATACACCTCCTTTTGATGCTAAAATGTAATCTAAAGCCATTCTGTTTTGTAAGGCCATAAGCCTGATCTGAACCTGTTCTTGGTTTAGTGATACTATGGCTGTAGTGGTGTGATTGAGGACATCATCTAACACATCTGTTAATATATTAAGCCTGTCATATAGTAACCCAACTCCTACATTTGGAAATAAACTAGCTCAAAATTGTTCTCTCCATAAACTACTTTTCAGTCCTGCAGTGTTTGGTATTTTTCTTTTGTTTCTGAAATGCCCTGCAGGTAATTCTTTGGTGATTGTAAATGCGGGGACCACTTTCCCTAAATAACAAGACCCTATCCAATTGTAAGGTAAGATTCTATATGCCCACTTTCCACAGAGCCAATAAATTCCACGTGGTAGAGTAAAGTTTCTGCATCCACGAAAAATTGCATTTACTGATAAAGATGTGTTTGCTGCTATGTATTTTGTTGCTGCTATTTGTTTTGCTCTATATTGTGTCTGATTCAGTGTACTGTTATCTATACATTTGTACCAATAGGAAATTGATCTTCGGTCATTGTTTATATATATGTCTAGTTCAAAACAAGTTTCATTTGTGGGAGGGAGGACTTTACCTATGGAAACATTTCCAGTTGTACTGCTTATATGACAACCTCCCACTGGAATATTATTAAATTCTTTGGAAAATTGTCCAGTCAACATATCTGGTAATCTTGGTGTGTCATTTGCTGCAGGAGTTAATTCTTCCTGGGTATAAGGAATGCCAATCCAGGGTGACTCCTGATTATGAGGCACATATCCACATACCCAGCAAGATTCGTTAATACCAGATTTCTGGTATATTGTTCTGCATGTGTCCATAAATGTATTATCTCTTTCCCAAGGGGTTAAAAGTAAGTCTCGTTTGTTTCTAGATGTACCAGTGGACTTTGTGATGTTTGTGGGTGAGATGCTTTGTGTAGTGTTACCTTGGTGATAGATATCTGCGATGTATAAGGAACACAGACAGATGAGTATTGTTGACAAAGCTCCGCAGAGCATCATCATGACAATCTTGTCATCTCTCTGTGGGTTATACTTCTTATTTTCCTCGTTGGTTAACGGTCAAAGTTTATGTCTCGTCAAAACGTTAACTTGATGCGGCTGTACTTTAGGTGACTTTGGTCTTTGGTGGAGCTGGAACGAGCTTTACTGTACTTTGGGTCAACGGAAATAACTCTGCCACTTTAATTGCTGTATTGGTGGTTAGTATACGCCTTTTCATCTGTGATGAAGAGCATGCTTGCGTAGGAAATATTTAACTATTAACCCCTTCTCGGGTAGGTGCACTTTCAACTTTGCCTAGAGAGACTCAAAAAATGTATTAGTGGCATACAATACTTATTAATTGTTTTATTACCAATAGATGGTCCTTAATTTGTTCCTTTGAACTACTGATAGTCATAAGTCATCCCATAAGTGTCTCATAGGGAGGTAATTTATACCTAGGAACAAATTCTTGTATCAATGTGTTTACTACTGTCTTAACATCCGCATATAGACAGAGGTATCTCCTATTAATGCTCCTCATATTTAAACTAAGCAGCTAATGTTGACTTGACTGTGCTACAATCTAAATTCCTAAGACTTTGGGCCTCAGCCATTGTCAAACCAATTGCTTCCATAATCAACTCTATCCTGTCTGCAGGCCATATCCCTAAGACCTGGAAAACTACCAGAGCTGTTCCAATCTTCAAAAGTGGGGACAAAAACACTGTCTCAAACTACAGACCAATATCTCTTCTCCCAATACACACATGCTCTCATTCATGCCTCACTGTCATCTCCTCCGATGCAAATGGTATCAACCTTTTCATTAAATACTAACTAACCTTAAAACTTGCCCCACAAATTAAGCACCCTAATAGCCTGCACGCATGGCTATTATTCCACACATAGTCACTCCTACCACACCCATTGTGGCCAAGCACTGCCATCTACAGCACTTATTCCCTCACCTGCTATCTCTGTAAATTCCCCTCAAACCATAGATTGTAAGCTCTTCAGGGCAGGTATTTATTTTCCTATTGTCTGATTTTGCTGCACTTACATTCTATTATAATTCCCTCTACTGTATTCTTTGTGAAGTGCTGAGTACATTTTTGACGTTAAATATAAATAAAGTCTTACACTACAATACTATCCAAAGTCATGGAAAAAATGTGTTTACTCCCAATTAAACAATTACTATACTAAGACAAATGCCCCTAGCCAATTCCAGTCTGGCCTCCACCCCAAACACTCCATTGTAACTATTCTGCTAAAAATGTGAAATGCCTTGCATATAATATATACCCTACTCACTTATGTAACTGTATTTGTAACTGTATATAACCTGTCCTTTAACTCTATACCTAGAACATATCCAAAAACGAGAGGTGACTCCTAATGCACCACTTCCTGGCAAAACATTCTACAAATAAAATAAATTAGCAACTAGGATGTTGTTTGCTTAATCAGCAGAATTAGAATTATATATTATACAGTGATTTTAACAGTAACTACTGCTTATAATAAAATAGAACACTTATGGAAAAATAAATGGGTAGAAGTTATAAAAAACATCACATATTCAGTTAATAGTCAAATGCTTTTGTATAGGACTTCACATTCATTTTTGTATTATAATCTCTTTGCACAGTGCCGAACACACTGACAGCATTATTTTTTTAAAGACACTCAGAGAAAAATTTCAGAGCTTGTTTATCTTGGGCAATTTGTCAGCCCGGGCTTTTCGCCAAAAAGACCTTGAGAGTGCCAAGAAGATAACAAAACAGTTTCTCCGTCTTCTAAATATTAATTACTGGATTGAAACTTCAGCTCAAAGTTAAAATGGAGCTCTTTCCAAAGCAATAAAAATGAAAAAAATATGGCCTCTCTAAAAATAAAAATATGGCCTCTCAAAAATAAAAATATGGCCTCTTAAAAATAAAAATATGACAATTATACAACTGCACACACCAAATATAATTTAAACAATAGGTGTGAGCTTAAAATCTCTTTGCAACATATCTTAATCCTATAGAAATGCAATTGCCGTGTTTTTACTGGTTTACACACAATACAGAAACCACAATACAGACACACAAAGGACATAGGGGCCTATGCAGAAAGGGACGAAAAATGGCATTCGCCAGGGTTTCAATTCGCCAGGTTTTTGGCGTGTTAACCTCACTGTATGCAGGGAAGACAGAATCCCTGGCGAATGAATGCGCCATCACCATTTGAAATAATGGCGAGTAACCGGTGGCGAGACGGCTGCCTGGCGAGAAGCTGCAGAGAAGCCGTCCCCTGGCGAGTTGTGTTTGCAGCAGAGAGAGATCCCCTTCTCTCTCGGCGCAAACATCAGCACATTAAAAATTATTTAAAATACATTTTTACTGATAGTGTAGATGTGCAGGGGGTCTCCGGAGCTGAACCGCATTGGTTTCAGGTCCGGGGACCCCCTGCTTCCCGAGATACAGGCCCCGTTATGAGGTGCTGGTATCCCTCTGCATTTAAAGGTCCCAATCACGTGACCGCGGAATGGAAACAAAGCAGAGGTATACCGGCCCCCCATAAAGGGACCGTATTCGGGGAAAAGAAAAGGAAAGCAGGGGGTCCCGGACCTAAAACCAAAAGCGGTTTCAGCTCACAGGAGACCCTCTGACATCTACACTATCAGTAAAACACCCATATCAATACACAATCATTCCTACTTATACGGCTATGTGCTACGGTAACGAAGCAAATGAATGTATTTTAATAATTAGTGTACAGTGAGCAGGGGGTCTCTGAGCCACAAATCAATGCGGTTCAGCCTCAGGGGGCCCCCTGCTCCCGCACAATATTATTAAAATACAGAAATGCTGCTTCATTACCATAGCATATAGCCATAAGGCAATGAAGGGTTAAGCAGAGAATATGCATGTTTATTGGGGACAATTGCCCCCAAAAACTTGCAATAAACAACATAAACCCACTGGTATTAAAATACAAAACAAGGATAATAAATTAAATACATATAGCACTTACCCATTACCGGTTGCCCACGATGAAGGCCATCCTCATCTTCATCCTGCCCGTGCCCCTCCGCTGCTGCAAAACAGACACAAGAATGAAAACATCCAAAGTAATGTCCCCTAACCCCTAATCACCATAGCGGTTATTAAACGCTACAGTCATTAGGGGTTAACCCACCCTCACCCACCACTCGGGACGCCTACATACCCTCCCAAAGTAACCCCCAACCCGTGAGACCTAACCACCCTCCACCCACTACCCACAAGGGAGGGCTACACCACATACCGTTGGGGAACACCCCCCCCTGGGCAACACCCCCCACCAAACCTACAGTACAATAATGTGCAAAATAAACTGTTATCCGATAGGGATGATAGATATTTGCCCATATTAAAACATAATTAGCATATCAAATAAATTAAGTACTACTGACCTTAAATAAGAAGTCTCAGTCGCCAGCAACATCCTTGTCTTTCCCACAAAAAAACATAGCCAATACAAAGCCAATACATTGCAATTACATCAGATATCAATAAACCCTTAAATACCATATTCGGATAATAACCGCAAATGTAATTAAGGGGTTAGCCACACTGGCCGGATACCCACCTTCACCCATGAATTGTACATTGCCATTATGCAAAATATATAATATATATAGATAGATATATATATATATTAGATATAAATATATATAATATATATATATATATATATATATATTACACCACACATTGTGAACCAATATACAAATAAAGTAGAAGGGTACAAAAACATGCTGTACTCAAAATAAACGTTCCATAAGTACACACTACAAATACAAGTAATTCCTCATAACTAACTGATATTACAAACAAAAAGATCAAATGCCAATCCAAAGCTCAAATCACAATCAACACATTGCATTTACATGTGAGATATAGATGCATACAATCTAAGCACCATATCCATTCGCAAATGAATGGTAACAATAACATTGCAAACAAAATACAGATTGAACTCCAAACAAATAACATTGTAACCAATCCGGTAAACATAAATAATTACCACATATGACATCCCTAAACAAGTACCACCACCCAACAATGTAAACATTAACTAATTCAAACCTGCAAATGAGCATGTAACCTGTGAAAATATAAAGACCAAAAGCATAAAAATATGACAACCAGGCTAACCCTGACCTCTTAATACAACATACAATAGCAATGATTACCATCTATTTAATTTTAAAAGACTTTAAACACACATTAAGCATAGATGGATAGTCAAAATAATTAAAAACACGTCAATCAAGCTTTTGAAACACTATCATTCTTACCCTGTATGATATACTCCTATAGACATACATACATAACATACTACAGACGTGGCAAGAAATGATATACCACAGATAATTAAATAAACATGTAAAGAAAAGAATTTAAAAAAATTAACGAGTTAAATAAAATACATTTTTTAGTTCACTTTACCATTACTTGCACACACCGACTCCCGTTGAAACTGGTTACTTCACGATCAAAAACACCAGGCACAGGAACCCATAAAATAACAAACCATAAAAAAGAAACATTATTAACATCCAAATCAATCCAGGGTCTTCTAATTTTAATCCATCTTCATCTGTTTCTTCTTTCTTCTATCTTCTCCGGGGTTTCTTCCATCTTCGGCCAGCCACTAGCCTTCTTCTTCTGTAGGAGGTCACTTCCTCCTCGGCGGCTGGCTTCAAAATGGACGACTATGGCTTTTAAGGCTATGCGTCACATTTTCATCAATTGGTTCCCACGGCACGATGGGGCGTGTGAAAACCATGTGTTTTGGCCAGAAAAAAAAATGATGATGTCACTTAAAGGCAATGAAAGCACAGCCAATCAGAATGGCTTTGCTTCAATTGCCTACTTTAGAGACGTCATTAAAAGAAACATGGTCGTCCACACATGGTACGGTAGCCATCAGAGCGTGGGAACTCCGATCCCTGCTGACTATTGGCTCTATTGGACACAACTGTGAACCATGTGGCAGGATTCAATGACATCACATCCTTTCTCCCCAAGCCTCTGTCACATTGTCTATACTAGAAGCCAATCAGAGAGGGATGGATTTGTTCCCACGCTCTGATGGCGTGAGTACCGTACCATGTGTGACGGCCCATGTTTCTTTTAATTGACGTCAATCTAAAGGCAATTGAAGCAAAGCCATTCTGATGGCTGTGCTTCATTGCCTTTAAGTGACTCATCAATTTTTTTTTTCATCGCCAAAAAAACAAAACAACATTGGCTTTTACGGCCCAATCAGGGCCCAGTGGGGGAACCATTATGATAAATGTGACGGCATAGGCCTATAAAAGCCCTGCGTCTCCTTTGAAGCCAGCCGCCGAGGAGGGGAATGACCTACTAGCAGAAGAAGTGCCAGGGCGTGGCCGAAGACGGGAGACGAAAAGAAGACCCCGGGGAAGAAAAGAAAGAAAGCACGGAGAAAGAATTTTAAAGATAGACGCAAGCCGAGAAGAAGTCAAATTAGAAGAAGAAGATAATACAGATTGAAGATGGATTTTTAAAATTATAGAAGACCGCATGGATTGATTTGGATTTTGTAGTGAATGTTATTATTTTTTGGTTTGTTATTTATGGTTCCTGGGCCTGTGGTTTTTTGATCGTGAGAGTACAACAGTTCAAGGGAGTCTGGAACGGAGTCGGTTTGGGGGCAAAAACGTGTCAATGGAAGAATGGTAAGTGAACTAAAGAATTGTTATTTTATTTAACTCGGTTCGTGTTATTTTTTCAAGCTCGTATTATTTCGTTTACATGTTATGATTTAATTATCTGTGATTCATTTCTTGCCACTGTATGTATGTATGTCTAAGAGATATATACATACAGGGTAAGAAATGATAGTGTTTCAAAGCTGATTTGGATGTGTTTTAATTATTTGGATATGCATCTATGCTTAAATGTGGGTTTTTAAAGTCTTTAAAATTAGATAGATGTAACGGCTATTGTATGTTGTATTAGAGGTCAGGGTTAGCCTTGGTTGTCAATTTTTTAGCTTGTTTTGGTACTTATATATTTCAAAGGCTAATTGCTCAGTGCAGTCTTGAATTAGTTAATGTTTAACTTGTTAGGGATGATGTCATTAATGAATGGTATTGATTTTTATGTTACCAGATGGTTTACAATAGTATATTTGTTGGAGTCATCTGTATTGGTTGCAATGTATTGTTAACATTCATTTGCAGAATGTATAGGTGATAGATTATTTGCATCATATACAATGTAAAATGCAATGTGTTGTTGATTGTGATTTGAGGTTTTTGATTGGCATTTGATCTTTTGATTGTAATATCAGTTAGGATATATGAAAGGAAATTAGTGTTTGTAGTGTGTACTTATGGAGAACTGTTAGTTTGAGTACAGCATGTTTTTGATAACCCTTTACATCTATTTGTATTATTGGTTCATATGTGTGTTCTATTATATATATATATATATATATATATATAATAGATATATATATTATATCTATATATATATATATATATATATATATATTTGCATAATAAAGGCAATTGTACAAATCATGGGTGAAGGGTGGGTATCCGGCCAGTGTGGCTTAACCTCTCTTACCTTTGCTGTTATTATCCGATATGGTATTAACGGGGTTTAATTGATATTCTGGATTGTATTGCAATGTATTGGTTTTGATTGGCTATGGTTTTTGTGGGCAAGACAGGAGTTGCTGGCGATGAGACTTCTATTGAAAGGGTCAGTAGTACTTAATTTATTGGAAGTATGTACTTAATGTTTTAATAATGGGCACATAATCTATTATCCCTATCGGGATAATAGTTATTTTGCACATTATTGTACTGTAGGTGTTGTGGGGGGGGGGTGGTTCCCCACGATAGGTGGGTAGACCTCCCTTGTGGGGAGTGGGTGAGGGTGGTTAGCCTCAAGGGGTGGGAAGTTACCGTGGAGGGTATGTAGGCATCCCGAGTAGGGAGATGAGGGTGGGTTAACCCCTTAAGACTGTAGCGGTTAATAACCGCTATGGGGATTAAGTGGTTAGGGACATTACTTTGGATGTTTTCATTCTTGTGTCTGTTTTGCAGCAGCGGAGGGCATGGGCAGATGAAGATGAGGATGGCTTCATCGTGGCAACCGGTAATGGGTAAGTGCTATATGTATTTAAGTATTTATGCTCTTTATGTATTGAAATGCACATTCACTATTATCCCTTTGTGGATAATAGTAATTGTGGCCAATAACTATTCTGTATGTGTTGGGGAGGGGGGGTTATTTCTTTAAAAGTAGTATTGTGTTTATTCATGAATTGGGGGGGCGGGGGGGCACATAATTGGTACTGCAGGCCTGGGGTAACACCCGAGGGCCCCCGCTGCCTATAGTATCATTGAATGTGCAATATTTGTATGTGGGGTTATAGGGGTTGTTGTTATATATATATAATATATATATATTAGATATATATATTATTTATATATACATTATTATTATTTATTATTTATTCATTTAGATTAGTATTTAGTGTGGGGCTCTGTGTTTGTGATTATTCAGTTGTGGTAGCGGGTGTGGGTGAGGGGGTATTAGCCCCAACGGTGTTTGTTTAGGGCTTGCGGGGGGGTAGCGGGAGGGGTTAACCCCTTCATGACCGTAGCGGTATTAACTGCTACGGTCGTGAAGGAGTTAAGTGCACCCGCAAACCCCCCGCAAGCCCTAAGCTCACACCAAGGGCCAAATACCCCCTTCACCCACACCCGCTACCCACAATAAAGCTGGCACGGTGGGGTAACCCCTTCATTGCCTTAGCGGTTACCCGCTAAGGTAATGAAGTGGCCTGTACATGCATTTTTCCTGCCTCGAATGCATGCCAGAAGGCCTCCGGTGATGGTATTAATGGTATCACCTCTGGACACCACCGGCATCAATCCGAGCCAGGAAAAGGGCTGATTTTTTTTAATGTCCCCTATCGCCGCTCAGCTCCAGCTTCTTGCCAACTTTTTTTGGCGGAGCTATTTGGAGAACATCTCTCCATTTTATTGCGCGATCAGCAGCGAGATGCTGATCGGGGCTACCTGCATACGGCGGGTTTTAAAACTGGCGAGATATTGCTTCTCGCCACCCGCGCGGCGAGTTTTTAAAACAAAAAAAAAAAACTGGCGGTTTTTCCTCATCTCGCCAGTTTCTCGCCATTTACTAAATTTCTGTAGGCATATTTGGCGATAACCTGGCGAGATTGCGCTTCTCGCTGCTCTCTGCATAGGCCCCATAGACACAAACTTCTCTCCTACACAGCGAATCAACTTCTCATATAAATAACCTGCTTTTAAAACTAATTTTTTTATGCTCCGGAGCTTTTGAGTTAACTTTTGTATCTTTTGCACATTCCTTTTGGCGAAAAAAAAAAGGGGGGGGGTTTGGCGCAGTCTGTGCTGCTGTTATTCTGATTCTCTTTCTAGTTGCCATTAGAACAGAAGGAAAAAGAATATTTTCTGGATTAAAAGACCTATTCGTGTGGCCAGTACGAACAAACCTTTTAAATTTTTACCAGTTACAGGGCTACTCCCATTCTTTTCTGTTCTCTTCTCTCTCTTAGGGCTGCTCTGCAATTACTAGCAAAAATGTCCTGCCCTTTTTTTTTTTTTACAATTATAACACTTTCTGTCCCTTCCAAACAATATACACAGTCTCTAATTGTATCCCAATTTCGGCATCTAAACCTTTCATAAAAATAACCCTCAATATCTACTTCCTCAACACCATCATATGCCTTGATTATCTATCGGCAAATTCACTTGCTATTTCTTTCCTAGTCACTTTCTATTTCACTTGTTATTATATTAACTTCTGTCCTGGCAATGGTACAAATTAATGCAGCGGGACCCGTCTGTCCCTCAACAGAATTCTTTTGACCCATATTACCGTAAGGTATGTTTCCCTGTGGGTTTCAAAAACACATGAGACGGCGCTTCCTGAGCTTCTCAATATCACAGAAAAAGACCCCTCTTTCATTTAAACATCTGTGCAATTTGTTGATAATAGTACAAACAGTGCCATTCACTGGCCAACAAAATATATTTATATTGTCTCTTTTCGTTCTCTGTATTCATTCTTTATTATTTTCGTCTGCAGACACACAATCCTTTGAGAATTTTTGGTTTCCCATTATTCCCCTGTTACAGAAATCAAATTTAATTGACCTGTACAATACTTCTTCGGCTACAATAAACAATGTTAATTGACAATGTACAATACTTCGGCTACAGCAATCAACTGTTAATTGACCTGTACAATTTAGCATTACAATAATCAGCGCAAGCTGATTACGTACAATTCTTTTGGCATGTTATTGTTCTGAATAGTGTAAATATGCAGATAAGGACCTGTCACAAGACTGTTCCCCAATCACATTTTCTCACCATAACTATACCAAAGAAAAAACTTGAATCACTTCAGCGGGTCCAACCCAGTCCTGATAAAACTTATACTTTTATAACATGGATACAGATAAGACTTTCTAACCAGATATCCATGAACTCACTTGGTATGTTAAATGACAAGACACAGCAAATGTACAATCAGGGACCCGTCCTGCTCAGACAATAAAAATATTTATCACAACCCAGGATGTTCTGAAAACAATCCCTTTACAAACACTCACCTTCATCACCAAAACACCAAAACTTTTAACGGGACTCTTACCTTAGCCCCTAACAACTCTTAACACTCTTACACTTTAAAATGAATACAGGAACAGAGAATAATAAATTCACGTGAAACTGCTAGGGATTCTTACTCGTCACATCAGATAAGACACCGTTCAAAAATCAGCTCGAAGCATCACTCAAAACAATTTAATCAGGCTGTTTGTCTAAATAATGCAGGTAGCCTTACCTTGATTCATATGAGCGCTCAGGTTTGAGTGATGGAGGAGTGATTCATCCGGGTGCTCGATTCCGATGATATTGAGTCCCTATTCTGAGAAAAGCGTAAATAAAAAACACAGTCTGAGGTTATTTTGAAACAGAATAACAGGTCAATTTATTCAATACATATTCAATACATAACAATATTGGATAACTGCCTGTCAGCTAAAAACCATTATGGGGTTAAATGGGCTGTGCCTATTCTGCCACCTGGCATATTGTATGAGAACCAGTTTCTCTGTAAGAATCTGAGCTTATCTCACGGGTTCTCACAACCTCTGGCCTGTTTACACTTTCAATTTGAAGCTGATTGGATGAGGAAAGATCAATAACGTCAGCTAAGAGCGAAAACATTCCATTCTCTGCTTCACACATTTGTTTATACAGAAATGAAACACAGAAATTAAGACTCACAGAGACAAGACAAGATGGCGGATTGAAATATTCACACAAAATGGCTTCATCCTAAATGCTGTTATGTTGTTATGTCAGACCCCCTAATGTCTCAACTTTGTCATGGGAATACCACATTGACGTAAACAAAAAGTGGTAATAAATAGGTCTTTAAAGCTCTCACTCTATTTTCAAAGCTCATTTTCCACTTCTTCCACCTTTGGACTTTCCAGTTACAAATATCCACTTTTGGCTGCCAGTTTTGCTCACACATGTCCTCTTTCCCAAATGTGATGCCCAAAATCTTAATGTCATTTTGCGGCTCAGGAAATCCACCAGCTAACTGGAAATCAGGATCAGGAGACCCCACCCAATATGAGACACATTTCTCATGATTTATCCTTGAATTTGACACAATTCCATATTTATCAATTAAAGTTCTCACTTCCTCCACTTCTTCAGAACTGGTTACAAATATTGTAACATCATCTGCATAGGCAAGACATTTTATTTTTTCCTGAGAAGAGACTGGTAACAAAACCCCTTTAATGTTCATATTGCCCTCCAAAGGTCTAAGAAAAGGATCTATTGCAAAAACATATAAATGGGGACTTAAAGGACATCCTTGCCTAACACCAGATCTGATATAAAACCGCTCTCCTTGACACCCATTCACTATTGGGATTCCTGATGCTCCATTATACAAAGTCTTAAGCCACATTATAAATGTATTGGGGATCCCATACCTTTTTAGGACAGAAAATAGAAACGTATGGTTAACTCTATCAAAGGCTTTGCTTTGATCTATACTTAGTACATATCCCTTCATAGAGCCTGTCCTGCTGTACTCAAAGATTTCTCTTACCAATAACAGGTTATTCACTATCTTTCTCCCTTTCGCTGCACAGCCCTGTTGTTCATTATTCAGCGTACCTGACACGCTACTTAACCTAATAAACAGAATCTTAGCTAAAATCTTGTAATCAACATTTTTAAATCATACTTATTACCCTTTTTAAATAATAATACTAATAAGGATTCCTGCTGGGAGTTTCCTAGTTCTTGGGAAAACAAAATGGAATTGAAAAGCTGAACTAAGAGCGGCACTAAAACATCCTTGAAACATTTATAAAACTCAGCAGTTAGACCATCTGACCCAGGAGTTTTCTTCAATTGCAAACATGCTATGGCATCAGCTACCTCAGAGTTACTGATGGGTCTTCCTCAGAGCCTCTGTCTCTTCCTTATCAAGGGCTGGTAGTCTTAACTGATTTAGAAACTGCCCTATCTCACTCAGTGCAGGGTCCTCTGATGTATATAAGTCACCGTAGAATCTTGAGACTAGATCTAATATCTCCCTATTTGTCTGCATCACTACACCCTCCTCATTTAGTAGACCTGGAATTATTTTCCTCTCTCTCCTCTCCCTGAATGCCTCAAAGGGGTCTGGAGAAGAGGAAAACTGGTTCCCAAAACTGCTTTCCTCCTGTAGGGTTATATACCTGTTATACTGAAACTTATTTCTCAACTGAATATACTTCTGTTGTGCATTTGATAACCCAACCCTAGCTTCTTTTTTGAAGAACATTTTTATATCTGATTTAACATTTTCCCACCATTCTGCATAGTCTGAAAACAAAAACTGTGTAGAAATCCTATTTATCAGAAAGGTTTCAAATTGCTGCCTTAAGGATTCCTGCTCTAGCAGTTTAGAGTTTAATTTCCAAACTCCTCTATCAATACGTATGGCTTCGTTAAGATTAATAGTGGCCTCTAACAAGAGGTGGTCAGTAAATGCAGCTGGTTTTAAACCAATTGAACCAATTTCAACAGCGCTGGTTACATAAATTCTATCCAAACGACTGCTGTGTTCCCCCCAACTATAGGTATACCCAGGCTTGTCTGGAAACATCACCTTATATCCATCCTTAAGGTTTGCATCTCTACACATTTGATTTTAAAAAACTCCATCACTTGTTATTATTCCTTTTTCCCCTAACCTATCCTGAATACATGTTACACAATTGAAATCTCTAGCTAATAGCACTGTTTTACTTGTAAATAAATATGGCTTTATTTGTTCAAATAAGAGTTTCCTCAAACTTAGTTTTTGGGGTCCATAAACATTAATTAACCTATATTGATAGCAGAGTTCTCTGGTCTAAGGCAGGCAGCTACTGCCAGTAACAACATCCTTTTATACCTTGCTGGTTATCAGGTGTCAGCTTACATCCTGATTACCTAGCTTCCTCCTGAGTTAACCTTCTGAGTGCTGGATGAAGCACTCAGACATATGTCTCCCAGGCATAACTGATAGGGGTTGACTTCACCCCTTCACAGGCACCTGCGCGAGAATCAGAGGCATCCACCTCCAACACGAAAGGGAGATTGGTGTTGGAGTGATGGAGAACCGGTGTGGACACAAAAGCCTCCTTAAGAGTGTTGAAGGCGGTAATGGCCTCTGGTGACCAAACCGAAGGATCGACCCCCTTCTTTGTAAGGGCAGTAGTAGGTGCAACAATTCTGGAGAAATCACGGATAAACTTGCGATAGTAGTTGGCAAATCCCAGGAAGTGCTGGACGGATTTAAGAGAGTCAGGTCCAGGCCAGTCAGAAACGGCTTTTAATTTGTCTGGATCCATCATGAAACCATCACTGAAAATAATATAGCCTAGAAACTGGGTCGAAGTCTGATGGAAGGTACATTTCTCCATCTTGGCATACAATCGATGTTCACGAAGTCGTGAGAGCACATAAGATGTATGAAGGATGGAGTCCTGTAAGTTCTTTGAAAAGATCAGGATGTCATCCAGTTAGACTATGACGAAATCGTTGATTACCTTGCGGAAGACATCGTTAATGAAATCTTGAAAAACGGCCGGAGCATTACACAGTCCGAAAGGCATCACAAGGTATTCGTAGTGGCCGCTACGGGTGTTGAAAGCCGTTTTCCATTCGTCTCCTTGATGTATACGTACGAGATTGTAAGCTCCCCTAAGGTCCAGCTTGGAGAAGACTTTGGCACCTTGCAACCTATTAAAAAGTTCAGTGATAAGGGGGAGTGGGTATCTATTCTTTACGCTGATAGGGTTAAGCCCTCTATAATCAATACAAGGTCTTAAAGTTCCATCTTTCTTCTTTACAAAGAAGAACCCTGCTCCAGCTGGTGAATTGGACGGGCGAATAAAACCTTTATTCAGGTTCTCCTGGATGTACTCGTCCATAGCCTTAGTTTCGGGAAGGGACAGAGGATATGTCTTGGACTTAGGTCACGTATAACCAGGAATCAGGTCAATAGGACAGTCATATGACCTGTGAGGAGGTAGAAGGTCCGATTGTACCTTATTAAATACGTCCAGAAACTGGTGGTAAACTGCGGGGAGGTTCATCTCAGGAACGGTGGTATTCGCTAGGAGTCGCTGTGGTTCCCCTGACCTTGGTTCCCAATTGATAGGGTTGGTGAATGCCCAATTGATCTGTGGGTTGTGTAGTTGCAGCTATGGCAAGCCTAGGGTTATAGGTTTTCCGGGAGCCTGGATGATGTCAAGGGTCAGGATCTCCTTGTGATTATCAGAGGAAAGTACAACAGGAACAGTCTCTAATGAGATAAATGCCGGAGTGAGTGGATGCCCATCAATTCCAACCAAGGCGATGGGGATCTTTTTCTCCATGAGCGGTATCTGGTAGTGTTTGGTGAACTCATGGTCCACGAAATTGCCTCCGGCTCCGGAGTCTATGAAGGATTCTGTGGAGATGCGGAACTTACGGCCTGAGAGACACACGGGTATGGTTAGTGTCTTAGGAAATCCTTTTTGGGGAAGGGGACGAGGAGACATAACACCCAGAGAGAGCCCCTTCATACTCACTGGGTGTTCCCGTCTCCCGGACATGTAGGACATTCTTGGGTCAGATGTTTTTGCGGATCCGCAGTAATAGCATAATTCCCCGGCGCGGCGGAATTGCCGTATTGGTGTGCGAACCCGTTGAACCAACAACTGCATCGGTTCGGACGTCTCCATAGTAGGACAGGGCGACATAGTGAACCTGGTGACTGTAGTAGTGCTGAGAGAGGGAGTCGAAGAGGTTACCGAGCGAGTGCGCTTGCGCTCCGTGCGGCATACCTGAATACGTTGGTCAACTCTAATCGCCAGAGTGATGAGATCCTCCAAAAGACCTGGCCTGGGTTGGAGAGCAAGTGCATCCTTGATGCTGTCTGACAGTCCTTGCCAGAATACGGCGACGAAGGCCTCCTGTCCCCAGTTGGTTTCTGCTGCAGGGGTCCAGACCTCTATGGCGTATTCAGTCACCAGTCTTCGCCCTTGATTAATCTGTAAAAGAGAAGACGCCACCTCCCAACGTGCAGGGGTATCAAACACCTGCCTCAATTCCATCTTGAAGGCTGAGTAATTCTGGGTAAGGTCATCTCGCAGCTCCCAGATGGGGGAGGCCCAAACCAGTGTGCTACCCGTCAACAGGTTAAAAATTTACCTTTTTTCGGCCAGTAGAAAACTGGTGGGGGGGCATTTTCAAACTGTACCTCACATTGATTAATGAAGCCCCGAAAATCTTGAGATTCCCCTGCGTAAGGTTTGGGGTTAGGAATCCATATATCGGAGGAGTATGTGGTAGCTACTCTGGCAACCTGAGCAGAGGTTGTGGGTGCTGAGGCGTCGGGTACCCATGATCGGCCATGACTTGATTCTGCTGAAGCAGATCTGTGGGAATCATACTCAATTCAGTCTGCTCTGCGTTTTGTGGGCTCGATATAATGTTTACAAGAACAGAAATGATAGACAGCACTCACAGTCAGATAGAAAAATATAGTATAACTAAATGCAGGATGCAAAGGAACATAAGAAGGACCCAAGATCCTCCTACATAATAACCAAGAAAGCTAATAGTTCCAGCACGCTCTGACTATAGGAAAAGTAGCAACAAGTGCGAAATGCCAAATCAAATGAATATTTAATAAATGCACAAGTTATATACAAGGAGCAAAGTGACACCAACACAATAGAACAAAACACACTAAAAAATAGAAAAAAAACTGGTAAAATGTGGAAGTGAAGAAAAAAAGGGGGGGGAAGGGTGTACCCAATGGGGGATAAACAGGGGGGCAACGTTTCGGGGACAAGCCCCTTCCTCAGGCCCATTCCCCCTTGTCCCAAAGGAACAAGAGGTACTTCCCTTACCCCAGTACCCCTAAAACAGTGAACAAAATAAGCCCTAGTTAACTTAAGCAACACAAGATAATCAAACAAGCAAAAAGTGCTAAGTTACATTGTAATAGCAGCAAAACACAATAATGCAAAATCAAACCACAGGGTACAGAGCAGCAATAGTAGTCTCTAGTTCTCTCCTCTCTGCTGTAAATGGGGTGTCATTTTACTAGCCGGAGGAGGAGAGAACTAGAGACTACTATTGCTGCTCTGTACCCTGTGGTTTGATTTTGCATTATTGTGTACTCACCTTACATTCTCCTGTTTTGCTGCTATTACAGTGTACCTTAGCACTTTTTGCTTGTTAGATTATCTTGTGTTGCTTAAGTTAACTAGGGCTTATTTTGTTCACTTCCTCAAATTCCAAAGGTACTGTTTACCAAAGTAGACACTTTAAAAAAATCATGTAGCACCTCGTTGCTTCAAACACTCACACAAGGTCACTTCCACAGGCATGTTTTTGGACAGTAAAGGATTTTATAAATGCCTGAGGTGTAAAATGTGTAAACTGGATCCTCACAGTTCTAAACAAGTAAGGAGCTTTTCATCTACCCATACAGGAATAAAACACAATATAAAACATTTTATAAATTGTGATTCATCCAATATCGTCTATCTTATACAGTGCCCCTGTAAAAAACAATATATATGGTGCACTACTAGAAGACTTAAGCAACGCTTTGCTGAGCACATTTCCAACATCCAAAAAGGATATTTGCAACATAATCTATCTAGACATTTTCATGAACAAAATAACCAAGACCCGACAGGCATTTTATGCATTGGAAAAGACAAGCTATCCTTAAATTGGAGAGGAGGCGATAATGTCAATGGCATTTCTAAGCTTGAGACAAAGTGTATCCATACGATGAAAACGTTGGTTCCATTTGGTCTCAATGTGGATATAGATTTGGGGGCCTTCTTGCAGTGATGCATGGTGTTTACTATTATTGCACTGTGTGTGACGCTTTGCGTCATTGCATTAGGGCTTTATACAATTTATGCTCTCTGTCTCAGTGCCTGAATTTGCCCATCTAACTACAGTATTCATTGCTCTAATCTTTCTCAATTCATACTTTTATTAGTATTGATGTATGTTACATTAATACCTCTTACTCTTGGTATTATACCTACATTTATGGTATTCTTTGCATTACACATTTATTTTATATATATTTTTTTATATTTTATTAAACAATTGTATTTTAAATTTGTTGTATTAAATTCATGTATTTGTATTTTATATCGTATTATGGGTTCTAATAATTATGTTATCTATTCCATTTGTTTGATCTAAATGTTTTTATATTACTTGCAGTAGTTTGTACTATTGGCTAGCCAATTGACCTATCAAAGGTTGGACCTGCCTATATATATGTATATGTACAGTGTTCGACAAACCTATACATTTGCACGCCCTGGGCGAGTGGATTTAACATCGTGGCGAGCTCCTATTGGCCCAAGCAGCACACGTGTGGTACTAGGTGGCGAGTAGATTTTTTTGTTCGGCGAGTAGATTTTTTGGTGATTTGTCGACCACTGTATATGTATATATATATATATATATATATATATATATATATATATATATATATGAAACACAAGAAACAACCTGCAACAGACCAAAAGTAAGAAGTGCTATAACCAGTAAGGTGAAGTGTAAGATATAAACACTACTGGCAGTGCTAGGGATGATGAAAAATGTGAACATGACAAAGAAAAAAGAATCCCAGATTAGCACTCTAGCATACAAAAGATATCAAAATGTATTAAACACATATAACAAAATATATAATAAAAAGGATCAAGAGAGCGCATGCGCGACGCGTGGGTGAATGGCAGCTTAACATTTAGGCTTTGTTCCCACCGGCGCTAATAAATCATATATTTCAGCAGACGCGCAAAATTCACTGCAATTCTAAGCAGCAAGGTGCCCATAAACAACAAGGCATGGCGTCAGGCAAAACGCTACGGAAAAAGAACCAACCGGTCACGACTTATTTCAAAAGTAAGGAGCTGACAAAAGCGGGAAAACCGGTGAGTCCGGCTCCACCAGCCACCGTGGACCCAGAGATGGAGGATCCGGACGAGGAGCCAAACAATCTAGATGTTATGCGACGCAAAGATATGAAGGAATTCTGTTCTAACATGAAAAAGTTCTTCAAATCAGAACTATGGGCCTCAGGAAAGATGTAGATACGCTGGGTGAGAGGACTGATGCCCTAGAAGTTAAATCAGATGAGACCGTAGTAGCCCTGACAAACACCCAAACTGAGGTAGATACCCTAAAAGTCCAAGTAAGATCACTTGAGGACAAAATAGAGGACTTTGAAAATAGAGACCGGAGGTGCAATCTCCGGCTGAGAGGGGTACCCGAAACTATAACTGACCCTGAAGAGTTCTCTACACAGTGGCTTGAACACTTTTTTCCAGACAAGACAGAGGGGGATCTCATCCTAGATCGATGCCACCGAGCGTTACGAGGGAGGCCCCAAAAAGGAGACCCCCGGAGACATTGTAATGCGTTTCCATCCATACTGCATTAAGGAGGAAACCTGTCGAATCTCCAGGGAAGCCAAAATCATGGAGTTCGAGCAAATAAAGTTCCAAGTCTTCCAATATCTCTCCCCTGCTACTCTAACAAAAAGACGAGCTATGGCCCCAGTTAAAAGGATCCTAAGAGACCTTAATATGCGGTACCGTTGGTTGTTCCCGTGTGCACTATTAGTGCTTAAAAATGGAGTAGCGCATACCCTGAAGAATGAAGAGGACAGCGAGGATTTCCTCAAACGGCTGGGTAAATCACGATCCTCACAAAGTCCCCCTCGGTTGACGGCTGCCAAAGATCGCGCCCCCACTCGCGCATGGAACACAGTGGGGAATGGCCGAGCAGAAGAGAGAGCTACAGAGGATGTACCGAGCTCCCCATAGATTTCCGATGCAAACACTCCCCGATGCTAGTATCACCTGTACCCGACAGAAGAACAGCAAGAGAGGATAAATTTGGTCTATGTTTACCTCCCCCTGATTCCCCTTCCGACCCATGTGTAAGAGATCTTGAAATCTCATCAGGACAGACCCGCATACAATTCTTAACCCGCGGCCATCTTACCTTGTTCCTCCTCCGAGCCGAGCGGGAGCTCCTCTGATTTTCGCGGGCTACCCGATGACATCAGGGACACTCGACGGTCTCTCGCGAGATCTTAAACCCGGCGCCTGTGCATAGCGACCGAGGGACGGCTGCCCTAGTAGATGACGTCACGACGCCAGAGGATACAGGAGAAGCTGAATTGGAATTCACAAATGGGACTACAACCCTATATACCCCACGATGAGAGAGGGAATTCGTTCCTTGGCTAACAAATGATGGAACACCTAGCCGATATCAAAGGGAAGCTCTCCACACGCAATGGGTTTTAATCTCCTTCTTCAACTCTAAATATACCGGGCTCCGAGGGGAGGGAGGGAGGAGGGAGGAGGGAAGGGGAGGGGGGAAAGGGGACTGACATGATTGCGTAAAGAGTCCTAGACTAGGGTTAACCAAACAACAAATAGAGACACTAGAATCACAATGGTTCATTAGTTTGTTCAAAGTTCAGTAAATCTATAGTAATTATGACAGATACCAGAGATAGATATACAGTACCCATACTCATATTCCAGCAGTTCGGTAGTAAATAAGATCCCTAGATATCTGCTGGTACCTAACGGATTACTGGGCTTTATGAAATCAACAGCCAATGACCTCACGGATATGGCCCTTCATAGTTCAAAAAGGTAATCCCGGGTATATATATTGAGAATTGACTGATCTGAAGCGGCATCGGGTTCCAGGCTTGGACGACCGCAATTACTTCCTCCCCTATAGTAATATAAATATATAACATGCTGAATTATGTACGGGTCAATAAAAACGGGGATACTGCCAAGTGCCCGCGAAGCAGCTAATCAGCTTAGTCCCTACCCCGGTTACTAAGGTTGTATATACAGTTAAGCGTATAGACCCTTGTTTCTGTTAATCTTTCTTTATCTCTGTTCTCTAGAGTTGAAAGATGATAGAGGTGGAAATGCTGACAAAAAGTTACCGTTATGTAGTTCTCATTACAGTTTTTGTTAAAGCACTGTTGAAACGTTAGGCTGATGCGAACACGAAGGAAATCGCGCCAGTGGGAGTACCCATGGCGCTGTGCATGTGCTCCCCACATCGTTCCCTGGAAATAAGAGATCGCAGACAAGTCCCAGGGAAGGCATGTCCCAGCAAGAAGGAATGGCTCCTTCACGGGACTGGACCACCTGACCATTCCCTTGGGCACAAGGGCCATGCTCGGGGGCTCCCGAGACAGGCTCTTGATTCGTTGTCTTCTTTTTTTGAGTTTACATTTGTTTCGTTGGTTTTGTATGTTTTGAGCTCCCTTCCTTCTGTATCTCCCCCGTCTGGTTTCTCCCCCTTGTTTCCCCTCTCCCTCACCCTTTCCTCCCACAAGAAGAGGGATAGCAGATCTGGCGAGTGGTGGGTGCCAACGAGGATGGACGATCTATAATCATGGATCAAGTCAGGTCATGTGAAGTCGGCTACGGTGAGCTACCAGATATTCAGATGCTACTATATATACATAATAAATGATGGCTCTAACACTAATATCCCATAATGTAAAGGGCTTTAATAACCCAGTCAAAAGAAAGATAGCTTTCTCTGAGTTTAAAAGAAAACAAGCGGATGTCTTACTGCTACAGGAGACACATTTTAGCAAAACCAGCGCCCCCAAATACTTAGATAGAGACTTCTCCCAGGTCTTCTTGTCCTCGGCCTCTGTTAAAAAACGGGGAGTAGCCATCCTGTTTAGAAAAAGGATCCCTTTTGTCCTTCAATCAACCAGGCGAGATACTGAGGGTCGATATATCATTATCGTCGGTTCAATTAGAGGACAGACAATCACACTAGCAGCTGTATATGCCCCCTGCGAGCAAGACGCGGTCTTCTTCGATAATTTCTTTTGAATCCTGAACTCCACAGCTAGGGGATGCGTAGTGCTCGCAGGGGATATCAATTTGGTTAGGCAACCTCACCTGGATAGATCAGGGGGGTCGAGGACGGATAGCAGTGGAGCTGAATATCATTACATAGGGGCCTTAAGGCCAACCAATTAACAGATATTTGGCAGCAGATAGAGACTGTACGTTCTACTCCCATCAAAATGGTTCATACAGCAGAATCGATTACTTTTTCATTTCCTGTCAACTGGTTCTTATGATCTCCCAAGCCGGGATCCATGATATTTCATGGTCTGACCATGCACCGATCGAGCTAAGGTGCAACAATATTTGTGCTGATAGACTTGGGGCGAACTGGAAACTCAATGAATCAATTCTCAAAATTCCCGAGATTTGTGATGCTATCGGTAATGAAATAGATCAGTTTTTTCAAATCAATCTAGGTTCTGTTAACTCCCAGTTAGTCCTCTGGGAAGCTCATAAAGCAACATTACGAGGCATACTAATTAGCATCACTGCTAGACGGAAAAGAGAGAGGGATGCCAAAATTATCACACTACAAACCACACTTCATTCCCTCTCATCGAAACATAAAAGAAGCCCAGACCCTCAAACCCTGCAAAATATAAAGGACACCAAAATTGAGTTAAATATGTTGTTGACCTCCAGAGCTGATAACTCCCTGAGTTGGTCAAAGAGGAAGTTTTATGAAAAAGCAAACTATGCTGGCCCGTATGCTACGTGACAAGCAATCCAAATATAACATCCAAGCTATACGCTTAAAATCAGGTGCCACCACAGCCAACCCTAAGAAAATAGTAGCAGAATTCGGTTCATTTTATGAATCTCTATATAATGGAGAGAAGGTGGCCCATAATAATACAACGAGCAGGACATTGAGAGATTGCCTAGCCAGCTCAAATCTAGAGAGATTGACGGACGATAATATATAGGCCCTGAGTGCAGACTTCTCTATCGAAGAAGTATCACAGGCCATTAAAGAACTTAAACCATCAAAGGCTCCCGGACCTGATTGCTTCTCGGGGCTATACTATAAAAAAATTTATCAAAGCACTCGCCCCAAGGTTGCTCCAAATGTTCAACGCAATTTTAGCAGGAGCTCCCATCCCCAGAGAGATGCTGCAGGCGTCTATATCGCTCATCCACAAGCCTGGCAAGGATCCACTGTATTGCAGAAGTTACAGGCCAATTTCACTAATCAATACTGATATTACAATATATGCTCAATTGTTGGCCAACAGACTGTGTCTCATCCTACCCAGACTTATATACCCAGATCAATTTGGATTTATTAAGGGAAGGCAGGCAGCGGATAATACCCGTCAATTCATTGATCTGATAGAATTGGCTAATACAAGTAACACTCAAAGTATTTTGTTAAGTCTGGACGCTGAAAAAACCTTCGATAGGATAGACTGGCCATATCTAAAAGAGACGCTGGCAGCATTCGGCTTTGGCGATCGGATGAGTGGAGCGATTCTCTCTCTGTATTCTGACCCTACCGCCAGGGTCATACATCAGGGCTTCCCTTCATTGCCTTTCCAAATTAAAAGTGGCACGAGACAGGGGTGCCCATTATCTCCTCTCCTATTTGCCCTATGTATCGAACCACTGGCGGCACAAATCAGAGGCAATCCTGACATCTCGGGGTTAAACGCATACTCACAATCTCATAAAGCGGCCCTATATGCAGATGACATCCTCTTGATCATTACAAAACCCCTCACCTCCCTACCAAATTTATTTAATCTTTTAGATAAATTTTTCAAGATCTCTGGGTTCAAAATAAACCAATCCAAATCGGAGGCCCTGAGCATAAATCTCCCTAGACATACCGAAAAGCTACTACAACTGAATTTCAAATTTAATTGGCAACGGAAGTATATCAAATACTTAGGAGTCCATATAACCAGAGATACAAAAGACATTTATAAAGCGAATTATCCAACCTGTTTTGAACTCTAAAATCTGATTTACATAGATGGGCTCCTCAGAGAATATCCTGGATAGGAAGGATACATAGCGTCAAAATGAATTTACTCCCCCGTATCCTATACCTATTCCAAATTCTACCAGTACCACTCAGAAGGAAGGACCTACTCTCACTTCAATCTGAGATCTCTAATTTTATATGGGGAGGGAAAAAACCGAGAGTAAACAAAATGAATATGAAAAGACCTGTTCTAGCAGTTGGCCTAGGGGTACCCTGCCTGTTATCATACTATAAAGCGGCTCAATTAAGCCAAATTGTCCAATGGCAAGCCAACCCAAATTTGAAAAGATGGGTGGAGCTTGAAAGTGCCGCTTGTTCCCCATTGGAACTTAGCAGCTTGATTTGGTTACCCAAAACAGCGCGAAAGCTCGTTGACATCCCGCTCTCCTCAATGACAAACTCATTATCAATTTGGGAGGCGACTAAGGTGAGACATTCCCTCACAACAAGGCATACTATGATGGCCCCCCTATGGAATAATCCGGAGTTCGCCCCGGGCCTAGTAGGCACTAATATCCCAATTTGGAAACAGAAAGGATACAGACGAATTAGAGATTTGGAAGGATTCAATAGAAAGATTAAAACATTCGACCACATCAGGCTAGAAAAAGATATATCTCACTCGGAATTCTTTAAATACCTCCAGCTTAGAGCATTCTACAATAAATTTGCCCCATACTCCCCTCTGACATCCTTTGAAAAGCTATGTCTCGCAGAGACAGACACAAGGGGACTTACATCACAGTTATATGGAGAAGTGATGGGTTCGGCAATACAGGGACAGCAGGTACCCTCTTTCAGATCCCAATGAGAAGCAGACATAGGAGAGACCCTTGAGGATAAGGAGTGGAAGGCTATATTCTTGGCAACAGCAAAGAGTTCAATCTGCACCACTCTCAAGGAGAACGCATATAAAGTCCTCATGAGATGGTACTTCACCCCACTGAAATTGTCTAGGTTCGTGCCAGGATCCTCCCCGCTGTGCTCTCGACAGTGTGGGGGATCGGCAGACCTATTACATATGCTATGGTCCTGCCCGCTGATCTCCCCAATTTGGGAAGAATCAGAAATTGGATTCAGAGGATTTTTGACCTCACAATACCACCAGACCCATGGCTGTTCCTTCTGAACAGACCACTAGCGGGCCTTACCAAAGCAAACAACAAATTAATAGCACACTTTGTAATAGCAACGCGGAGCGAGATCGCAGCATTATGGAAATGCCCCGATCTCCCAAGCATCCCAAAGATTCGGAATACAATTTTATATTTTTTTATTTTTCATATGTCCATTGGTTTAATATATGTTTTATTAAATGTTTTTTTAATTATTCCATCACCTCTTGATCTCAGCTGATAGTCATTAGTCATATATGTTGTGTGTATTATATGTTGTTTGTCTCCTTACCATACAGTATTACGCTATGTATTGTGTTTTTATCTCCCTTTAAGCACAACCCTTCCGTCTGGAGCTTAATCCTGGCATTCCAACTGGTTTGATATATATCCTTTTACCATCAGGCGCCTTTACAATACGCATCCTTTTTTTTCTCTGTTACCATCCTGACCAGGGGGTCAGTTGTTGTATTTTAGGCAGCCCCTTAAATGTGGACAATATCCCCATTTAAGGTTTCACATTGTGTTTTTGCCCTATTTATCTAGTCAGCGCTACCTGTTCTGTTTTTGTACAGACATAAGCATGAACACATTCAACAGATCACAAATAAGCTGGTATAAAAGCTGTAAACTGTAAGCTAATGTGTGAAAAACCAGAAGTTTACAGCTTTCACACATTAGCTTACAGCTTTTATACCAGCTTATTTGTCCAGCAATCAGTATATATATAAATAAAAGAAAAAGAAAAAAAGCGCACCCCCTAGTGCAATAACTTCCAGGACATAGAATAAAATTATTTAATAAAATAGATGTGTGATAAAAAGTGCACACTTACAAGATGGATATAGAATAAATTCACATAAAGGTTTCTTTGGTAAACTGTATGATTAGCTGGGTGACAGCTAATTTTGTGGTATATTTTTATTTATTCATCATCAGATTTATGTGTTAGCGCTGTTTTCTTTTTCTTGATATATATATACTCTGCAGTTTATTGTAATTAACCCCTGATGAAGTCTTGTTATAGATGAAACGCGTAGGATGGAGGCTGTTATGTTATCTTTATTATAGCCTTCTATTGTATCTCTCATATGGCAGCAGTTTAGTACCAATATTATTATCTTGTGTATGGCTGTTGCTACTTCTCCCTATTGCCCCTCGTCAACTGACATATCTTTGCTGATGTCATCCCCTCTATCTCGCGGGAGTTGGAGGACTGAGAGGAAAAGACAGGAGGTAGCTGCGTCGTGTTTGGCATCGGTGCGGAGTCTCAGCGTTCCACATGGAGTCAAGACAAGCCGCCATATCACACTGCAGTTTGGAGGGGAACATATGTATCCTACATGCCTGTTAACATCTGCTACTTTGTAAGTAGCTTTCATCTTATGTACAATGTAGTTCCATTCCTATACTCTCTCTCTCATACGATGGGTGACAGCGCCTCCACCTGCGTGGAATGCTAACTATGTGGGATAGCCCCGTGCGGAACCATATATGAACAATATAAGCAACTGGACACCCAACCACCCTGGTGTCCACAATAAGCCACCCACCCAAGTGTGTGAGACAGCGCTGCCCCACTAAATTGAAGAGACGAGTTGGTGCACTCTGTTGAGGAGGGTACCTGCCGGGTGGTCCCACACCCTGGCATGCTGATGTTGTCAGATGGGATCCATGGATCTACGTTGGGTGGGTCCCACATAGATTGTACCACCTTTAAGAGTCTCTGTGGTAGCAGGTGTCTGTCCCAGACCACCTGAGGACAGCATACAGCTGTGTCCTGTCTGTGTCCCTCACACTGGTACTACAGGGGCAGTATCCCTATCAATGTGCCTGTCCCTGCAGCAACCACAAGCTGAAGGGAGTCGGGGCCTTGCTGGGGCCTAATAAGGGGTATCTGGCCTAGTGCAGGTGCCACAGACACCTGCACACATAACCTACCCCTTCCTTGTCCCAGCTCTGACAGGCGTGGTCCTCGCGTGCCAAATGTATCTATATTCCCCTTGCAGGGAAAGCTGCAGACCTATTGGCTATTCTAGTGCACCTGACTACCTGCCCCTATGCATGCTTGGGGCTGTAGTCCCCGCGGAGCCTTCTTTAGCTAATGGCTGCCGCTTGCGCTATATTCTGTGCATGCGTGCGCTTCTTTAATGGCCCACACACTTGGAGCCTCTCTGTATGCGTGCAAGCTCACTGAGCAAGCAACCAAACATGGCGGCGCCCTGCATAGGGGCCGCCGGGAATCTATGTCGACTCGACCGCTGCTCCACATTCCCTGCAGCGCCGCTGCACTTGCTGACACCCTCCCCCCCCCCCCCCCCCACTCTAGCGGCATTATGCGGGACCATGGGGCCCTGGGGAAATCCAGAGGGAGCTACACTCTCCCCTTGGTGAAACCACAATGTCTCCGCATGGGAACAGCGTACACAACCAACAACAGAGGTTATATAATAAAAATGCATTGCACTCTGTACAATCTTAAGACATAATATAACTATTTACACAATCAACTCTACATGAGGCTATAATCTGAGTAAACATCACGATAATGGAGTGTATCTTAGCCTGAGACAACTGATGAGCCTCATAGTGGGGTGCCCCAATTGCATCGTAGGCCACCTGGGTGGGAGGATGCCTAAGTCTTTTGCACCATCAGAGCTGTTCCTCAGCTACTCCCTCTGGGGAGCAATAGGTACTGTAGTGCCAACGAGTATTCTAAAGCAAATCTGGTAAAACAAAGCATGTACCTGGATCTTGTTGGTGATAGCCCCAGATTTTCCAAGGCAAGTTTTAGAATACTCGTCGGCGCACCTGCATCGTGTTGAGGATCAGCCTCTCCGATTGAGGGTATAAATATATCTGAATTGTTTCTGTGCAGTACGAAGCATGGGCTTCTAGGATCCAGAGGTTGGCTCATTGGAGCCATCCTAGTGGGCATTGTTCATCTGGGCCATTTACCCGTAGTTCCTCCAGGAGATGCTCCATGACTTTGGGGTCCCCTTTGGGGTCCCTTCATAGGATCCTTTACAGTGTCGCTGATGGTTTCTCCACCATCTGTATGACCCTTGGTGGTCTCGTGGATGGTTTCATTTTTGGCTTCTAATGGTCCCGACTTACCGTCCAGTGGTGTAGCCGGTATCTCTGGCTCATTATCTCCCACTTGCAGGATGGTTACCGTGTCATCTGCCATCTGAGTCTTTTATGCGGTAGACCTGGCATCTGCGACTCAACCTCAAATACCTCATCAAGCCAACGGTCGGCTAATTTGTGTTTCCCTGGAATTTCAAGGTTGCGAAGAAGCACAGCATCTCCAGGGCGAATTTCCCGATGACAAACTTTGGAGTCATAGCGCCTCTTATTGTTGGCGTTCAAATGTACGGCAGCCTTCTCACATAGCTGATATGCTTGCTGCAGATTCTATTGCAGCCTCAGCACATATTGGAAGTGCATCATATTGGGTACCCCATCGGTTGATAACCTCAGACCCACATCTACCAGAAGCCGAGCTTCACGCCCAAACATGAGGAAGTATGGTGTGTACCCTGTGGTGCAGTTATAAGCATGCACCAGAGGTTCCACATGCCTACTCCACCGTCTTCTGCGCTCCTTTCAGAGTCCCAAGGATGTCCAGGAGGGTCCGGTTGAACCACTCCGGTAGTGATAAGGAGTTGTTCGAGACTTGGTTATGGCCAATAACTAAGCAGTTCCTGTATGAGTTTGCTTTCAAAGTCTCTGATCTGAGTGTAGCCGGTTTGGGAGGCCATAATGAATGAAGTACCTTTCCCACAATATTTTGGCCACCGTAATGGCCTTCTGGTCCTAAGTGGGAAATGCTTGAGCGTACCGGATATAGTGGTCCATGATAACCAGTACATTACCGACGCCTCGGCTGTCAAGCTCAATGCACAGGAAGTCCATGCACACCAGGTCCATGGGGCCCGAGCTTTTCAGGTGAGCCATTGATGTGACTCTAGTAGGAAGAATCTTGCACTGGACGCACCTTGAACACCGATGACAGTACCGCTCCACTGACTCGCGCATCTTTGGCCAGAAGAATCGGTCTCAGACCAGCCCAAAGGTGTTCTCTACAGCTAGATGTCCATGCTCGTTGTGAAAGGCTTTCAGGACCAAATGTTGTAGCTTCCTGGGCAGAACCAGTTGCTTTCTATCTGGGTGGTCGTGGTACTGTACCACCCGATAGAGTAGGTTGTATCGATCTCGAATTCATCAGCTTCTCGCATGAGTATCGCGACCATGTCGCTTGGAGCACATTTCAGGATTTCAGGTTTGTTTTTCTAAATGTCCTGCTGATTCCTGTCCCATCTGATAATGCCAGCTACTGGATTTCATTTTTGGTATTGTACCATGTCCTTCCATCTAATGATCTTGTCGTGAGTGATATTCATCCCTTTAGGTTCACAGTAAGCGGTGGGGATGGCTTTGGAGTGGCATCCTAAGGAATTCGCGACCCTCATCTCTGAGAAGGCCACTCTATCTTCTATGATAGCTGCTGTGTTGCACATAGCTCGCATCCCTGGTCCAGGGATCTCTTCCCAGTGGTCATCTTCTGGAGTGGTGCTCAGTCCAGGTCTTCGGGATAGGGCATCCGCTCCGATATTCAGAGGCCCTGGTTTATATTGCAGGGTGAACTTGTAGTTCGATAGAGCCACCAGCCATCAGTGGTCGGTAGCATCCAACTTGGCTGATGTTAATATGTATGTATGCAGTTCACGTTCATCTCATCTGTGAAGAATACAGCTCGACGTTCTTCAAATCTGGCCGTCAGTCGGTCTTTCCATTCAGCCGGTAGGGTTGAGTCTCCGAAGTTGAAGGTCAGCTTGGCTGGATGCACTGACTCCGCAGTGGTATTCACATGAAGCATAATCTCCACAGGGGTGACAGGGTATATTCGCCCCAATCTTCGCCCCTGATAAAAGGCCATGGGATATGGGGAGTTATTTTGGATGAATACTTTAATCCTTTCAGGAATCTTGGAGGACCATTCCCGCACTTCCCGCACCAGCTTGTAGCCTCGTTGGGCGTCCTCCTCAGACGTACTCTCCAGAGAAAAGAGGTGATCGGCCTCGTCTCTGTCAGGGTAGCAGAACAATGCGCCCATGCGCTTCACTCCCCCGGGTGGTAATTTGGTTAACCCCACCTGCAGGTTGAAGAGATCTCCATGTTTGTCTTGCAACACTCTTCCAGAAGGATGGGGTGGATGGTCAGACTATCCAAAGGCAGTTCGCCGGCTTCCTGCAGAAAGGCCCTGATTATTGCCCGCACTATGTTGGTGTTGGTTCCCAGTATGATCGGGGAACTGGGATGCTCTTGGGGTTCGGGGCATACGAGCCTTCTACATCCATAGGGTGCGATTTGCCTGTGTTCAGCTGAAGTATCTCCAGCCAAACCTTCACTACTCCATCGATGGGGTAATCCTCCTTGCTGAGTCCCTTCAGTTTCATGTGCTCAACAGATTGCAAGGGTCAGTGTTGAAGATGTTGGACATTGAACCCTCTGTACATGATGGTCACTTGCGACCTAGTGTCCAGCAACGCCGATGAATAGACACCATCCACGATGACGCGTATGATGGCGACAGGTCCTACTCAACTGTAAGCATCCAATGGTGGGATTCCATCATTGGGGCTTGGTTTGGGACGGGTTTTGGAGTGTGAGGAAGTGGTTTCTGCGGTCTGGACTTTGCAGATCATACAGTACCGACACACTTTATTGAAGTGTGGTCGGTACCGCAAGCCGGGAAATCTCCCGGCTTGCTAGTGGCCGCCCCTCGGCGTGCCGCGCGTCATAGACGCGCGGTCACGCGTCATCGGGAGCGTGCGCCCCCTGCACGCGTGTCCAGGGGCTCCCCGAGGGAGCCCTGGTGTCCCGCGATCGCGGGACAGCGGCAGGGGGTTCCGGGGGACCCGGCGGACCCGGCAGCGGTAGGGAGAGCGCCCCGATCGGAGGGCGCTCTTCCGCTGCTTCGGCGCGCGCCCGTCACACTCGGGCGCGCGCCAGGCTACTGCTGCGGCACAGAACGGGCAAATGCTCGAATAAACTGTGCCGCAGCAGTAGATTTGTAAGAGTTTCGCCTAATCTGAGTTTTTTTTTCTTTCTCTGAACATTCCTTTGCGAAGTGTCCTTTCTGGCCACAGATGTAGCCGCCGTTGAAACGACCCTCACCCTCTGTGGAGGGGAGAGCTAATCTTCTCGTCGGCGGTGAGACTGGTAAAGACTGCCTCTGGGGAGTCGGACACATTTCTCTTTAGCCCTAGACGGTTTTCCTGGAGTTTCCCTGCTCCCTACTTTGGAGGAGCCTTGGGGGTCTGGAACCTCAGTATGGCCTCCTGATCTTGGATTTGGTCCATTAGGTCCTCATCTGTATATCTGTCCCTATGCATATACTTATTACTATAGGGAGTGACGTGCTAGAGCCATTGATTTAATTAGTAGTTTGCAGGTGAAGGGGAAGGTCCATCCCTGTAATGATTGGAGGCTTGAACACGTCATCCCCTATATAAGGTCAGTCAATGTGCATAGAGAATACTCTTTGATAAAGTCCAAGCCTGGACAAAACGCGTCAGAGTGGTTCGTGCTGATGTTCTTTACTAGTTGCTAATAAAGTTTTTTATTATCCATGCGTTGTCTGTTGGCAATGCTGTGACCACGGAGCAAATACACTTTTTTTCTCAATGTGATGTCACTTCCGGTTGGAGCACGCTGATACCAGAAGCAGCGTGGACACGAGCTGCCAGATATTCATACCGGTGCCAAACAGGAACGGCTTTTTCGTGAGTAGAGACCGGCAGATTACCTCCTCGCGGTACACAGGGGAGAGGTGAGGCGTCAGGTGATCGGGCCGTGATTTACTTAGGGGCGCCCCTCGGGAGGTGTCCCTTTGTACTTCTATCCGGTATACACCATTGCCCAACACCCTGAGTGAGTACCGGAGGTTTATTATACTATTATTTATTATTACTGGTGTCTGTCTTCAATCAAGTGGAAAAGTTATACTCCGTGCCCAGGTAGTTGCCTCGGTCATCCTAGGGATTTACCCTATTTTTTTCATTGGTCGTATAAGTATTTAGGTCAGCTTTCTGGATGACCTTCTTGTTGGTCAGGGTCCACAGCATCATCTGTAGCCGCCATAGGAAGTTGGATGTCTTCCCCCTCCTTCTGTTTGAGGGCAAAGAATTGTACCAATAACGCACTTGGGTCGTCCTTCTGTCCAAAGGCCTTGGTTAGGGCATGTATCAGTTCATTAGCCTTGGCCTCTTAATGATCTTCACGGTACAGCCGTAAGAATTTGGAAGCCGGTGGCCGTAGACACTCCACAATTCTCTGTCTCTTAACCACGTCCGTGCACATCCACTGAGGCAGATTTTGTACCGCATGGTCCCACCATTCTTCAAATGCCTCGTCTCCCATGGCTGTGGGTCACGTCCAACAGAAGGCCTTCAACTTGTGGTAGGGCGGGATCGGGCCAGCTAACTTATCTTCTCAGTAAGTTTTTGCAAGGCTTCCCCAAATAACTGAGCTTCACCTGAACCGCAGGCACAGTGGTGGCTTGGTATGGACCTGCGGCTGCCAGCATTGCTCCCTGGTGGAGAGACAGCTAGGGGCGTCTGACACTCCTCTATGCTTGGGGCAGCTCGGGTGGCCTCTGTTCTGGTGCTTAGTTAAGGGTAGATAAGTGGACTCCCACATGGTGGGGCATCAGGGAGCTGTAAGAGCTGTGGGGCAATGACCACCGTAATGTCTCGGCGACAATCAAACAGGAGGGAACTCCACTGGATGTCGGTATCCCATTTAGCATCCACCAAACGGGCTTTTGTGAACCCCAGTATCTGTCTCAGGGCGGTTTGTAAGCTGGGCAAAGGCAGGGAGACTGTGACCTGACTAATGGCGACCATGTGGTGAGGAGATTCGTGGCGCCGTAGGGCCCACTCGTGGACACTCTTGCTGGACAGTATAGACATGGTCCTTGACTGGTTGGACTGCTTTAAATTTAGGTTGTGCATCCCAGGTCTAAGGTCTCAGCAGCGCCTCCAAATGTAGTGTACTTTTCCCCACTCCCTGGGAGATATGGTAGCTACAGTGTGTGTGGTGCTTTACCTGTGGCTCACAGGAGGCCTGAACCTTGGCCGCTTGGAGCCTGGGGTGTACCTGATCCAATGGGTGACAGTGCCTCCAACTGCACAGAATCCTAACTATGTAGAATGTATCCAGGTACGTGGACTTATTTGTGCAACCATTGGTTCAAAGATTACCCTCTTTTTTAAGAGATTCTTTTGATTTACTTACAGACATTGGACAAATAACATGGTGTCACTCGTACTGCACCGACACACTTTATTTGAGCAAATACCCAGTATGTACCTGGCAGATACCTGGAATGCGCCGCTCCTCACCTCTGACAAGCCCCGTTGCGTTTGCCTTCCCAGCCTGGGTTCATGCCTGGCTGACGGGCGGCTAATCTGTTAAATGATAATGATTAGGATTTAATAGGCTGCAATGCTTCGCGTGACTACCAGATGGCATAAATTCATGAATTGTAATGCAGTATATATATATATATACTGTGCAGTATTGCAGCCAGCGGGAATAAAATGCTTCAATCCCTGCCTGGAAAATACCTCAATGCACTCGGGCAGAAAACAGTCACAAACCTCAATACACCCGGGTATACCCGAATTCGTGGGACTAGCCGAGCTCGAATAAAGTGTGTCGCCAGTGTACATATGGGTCACATTAGATGTGACCTCACTCTACACTATTATTGAACACTCTAAAGGGATAAAAGCAGTTAGTCACTTTCTTAATTCGTCTAATCTTCACTTGGCACAAATCACTTTCATTATGGATTGCATTTTGTTTTTATTGCAACATAATTCCTTCACTTTTGATGATCAATATTTTTTACAGATACAGGGGACGGCTATGGGCACATCATTTGCACCTTCATACGCCAATTTGTTTATGGGCTTTTGGGAGACTTATCACATTTTCAGTGACAATAATCCTTATAGACAGTATATACAATTCTATCGTCGATATATCAATGACTTACTTTTGATTTGGTGTGGGGACACTCAGACACTTGTATTATTTTTAGATTATATTAATGCCAATGACTGTAATCTCAAATTTACTCATACAATACATGATCACCATATTGATTACTTGGATCTGCATCTATATGTCGATACTAATTTACAGATACAAACAGACATATATAGAAAGGAGAACTCTCGCAACTCCCTGTTGAGAGCTAATAGTGCACATCCGAGACCACTGCTCAATGGTATCCCTAAAAGTCAGCAAAAAAAATTTTTAACCGACTGATAAAATTTGTCTCTAAAACTCGGTACTTAAGATCCTTTGAATTTCAGATGAAAATCTCCATTGATTACTGCTTTAAAGCTCGTGATACTTCAAGACAGTGTTCTGGAGAGGTGCACTATTAATGTGAAAAATCTCAAGAGGAACAGATCTCTTACATAGTCTAAAAAGAAACGAAAACGGACAAGGGAATTATGATACAAGCACCGCTCTTTATTCCACCTATTCCAGACCAGCTGGTGCCTTAGTCTATTCTGAACAAACAACTGGAGTCTCAGATAGATAAGATTGGAAAATACCTAATCCAACCATAGAATAGTTTATAGGAAAGCAAAGCATTTGTACTCATCTCTCCCACACCTCACCGCTATGTTATAGATAAAAAACCCATCTAAAATTACCATCCCCACTGGGTTTTATAAATGTGTATCATGTAATTTTTTCAATATGCCCCCTATCAAATTCATGAAAATATACCCACCGGCCAAAAATTAGGATTCATTCCTTCTTACATGCAATACAAATCTGTGATTATACATTTGATTGTTCATGGTGTTGCAGTTTAATGGGTAGAACGATTAACCTTTGAAATAAAATCAGTGAACAGATCAGAACCATCAAAATAGATGAGAAATTTCCAGTTCGCACGACATTTCAATCATCTCACGGGCTCCATAACCAACTTACATTGATCGGCCATTGAACATATTGCATTACATCCGGAGGGTGGAGATATAGATCTCTTCTCACTGCCGGGAGATTCATTGGATTTAGACCCTTGGACTTTGATCCCAAGGTATGATACTGACTGAATCAAACATTTCCTTAATGAATTTTTTAGACATTTTCGTATTATAGTATGTCTTTCTTCCCTTCTTCCAGTTGCATTCCCTTTCCCCCTCGTCTCCCCTGCCCCCCTTCTCTCCTTCCTTCACCTCCCCCCACCTTCTTTCCCTCCCCCCCCCACTTCCTCCCCCCTCCCCCCCTCTTCCCCTTCCCACCCCTCTTTCCCCTTCCCCCTCCTTCCCTCCTTCTCCCCCTCTCCCCTTTCCCCCCCCCTCCCCTCTTCCCCTCCCCCTTTCCCCCTCCCCTTCCACCCCCACCCCCCCTCTTTCCCTTTCCTCCATGATGCGTTCATAACTCATTTTAGGCATGTCTCACGTAGTTTAACTATCTTCTTATATTCCAATCTGTATATCCTTGTATAATTATTTTCACTTATGTATAATGAGTTAGGTTCAACTTTCCAATTCCTACGTTTACTGAGACCTATACAAATGTTGTAGAAATATCATTTTCTCATTCACTATATAATTATGTCTTTAGGATTGCAATTTTCCTATGTATCTGTATGCATCAATGATAACGGATTATGATTCATATGCTTATACACTGTGAATAATCATTTCGTCTATTCCACCACTTCAGAGTTCAAGATTGCTTTTAACATGTCTATATGCTTTTGTTTTTAATATTGCATGATCTGTACCAGTGTATGCT
>WSYH01005781.1:9247-42208 GCA_036426205.1 Ascaphus truei | reverse complement strand
GCCTATCTTGGTTGGACATTCATATACACTGCGGCCTATCTTGGTTGGACATTCACATACACTGCGGCCTATCTTGGTTGGACATTCACATACACTGTGGCCTGTCTTGGTTGGACATTCACATACACTGCGGCCTATCATGGTTTCGCACAGGCTGAGGCCTATATGCTTTTTACGCACACGCCTATTCAGCCGATCTCTCATACCGCCCTCCTGTGCTAAGAGAGCCAGACTGCCAAACAGCCATTCCTCACAAGGACTGCAGGGAGTCTGGGAGTTGTGGAGTGTTTGCCAGAAGGCAGTTTCTGCCGTCTGCTCAAACAGCCGGGGCCTGGCTCTCAGCCGTCTGGCAGGCCGCCACCTCCTACGCAGGCCTTGACACAGACTGCTAAGGGGGTCAAGCTAATTGAGAATGTATTCTGTGCGATGGAGCCAGACATCTCTTGGATGCCTCGCCCCCTTACACAGTAATTACATGTATACTATGTGATTTCTAGGGAAAGATCTACACAAACAAAGTGCTAAATCTCTTCAATAGAAAGGGAAGGGTGGGTAGCCCCATTGGTCCATTCTTTCATGCGGTAAAGAAACAAATGAGGGAGAAGAAGAAGTAGGTGGCGTGATACCTTTTATATTTAACCAACAGATAGTTGATACAGATGTAGCCAGACTCAACTGTTTTCGACACCGGGGCAAGCTGCGGTCACTCAACCATGGTGGTCCTGGCACGGGAGGATTAACGCTGCTCGGGGGGCTCAGCCGGAAGCATGGAACCCCCCCCCCCCCAGAAGCATGACCGCGGCAGGTGAGCTCTGGCGCCGCAGAAACCATACATCTTGCTACATCTGCAAGCTTTCTGAACCTCACACAGGTCCTCTTCAGGTATGGCCACACATGTCCCCCCGAGCCGCTCACCCTCCAGCTTCTTTAAAGCACGACCACTTTCTTTATACTTTTTTACATTTTTATTTATTTATTTATTTTCAATACTCCCTACATGTCACCGTATTTCCAGGTCCTTAAAACCTGAGCCCAATCTATCTTTTACACCTCTTTGAAAAAGTCCGGGATAGGACGAAACGCGTCAGAGTGATCATGCTGTACTGTGCTGGTTGCTAATAAAGTTTTTTATATCATACGTTGGCTGAGTGAAGGTGCTGTGAACCTCGGGAGCATTTTTTTCTCTTTTATCTTTTACACCTGAAGAAGAATCCTGTGGTTTGAAAGATTGTAACTCTAGCAATTATCTAAAGAGAAATTCCGTGCGCTACTTAAAAGTCCTCCTAGAAAAACATGTTAGTTGATAAAATGTAGAAAAAAGGTCCTAAGTCTTCTTAAGGCCGGGTTCCTCAGCTCTTCAAGGTCCTGCCAGAGGACCTCCAACAAATTTCTGACGCACGACGCGTTGACATCAGACGCCAATGGAGGAACTCTGAAGTGCGGAAGCACACGGGCGCCGGGAGCCCTGCTGTTGCCGGCGGCGCTCCAAAGGCTTCCTACACAACGGGACACTGTGGTACATTTCTACTGCATGGTGGTGATCACTAGAGGTCCAACTCCACGTACCCTCAGATGCTGCACTACTATTATCTTACGTGTAACTAAGAATTGGGGCTTTTGGTCCAAATACATTTATTTGCAGTTTCTGAAACCAGGTCGTGCTTGTCTTCTTTCTATTTTGCATTGAGCCATTATCTGTTGGTCCAATAAAATCTTTCCTACGACTCCCTCCTTCTCCCTTAGGGGCTTTTGTATAAACGCAGAGAAAGGTTTGCTTTGATGCATTGGCCAGATTTTTGGAACTAATGCAGCATGTTAAAGTTACGCCATATCAGATGTGGAGGATTTGGGGGGGGGGGGGGGCACAAATAAAAAGGCAAAAAGAATGATGCGGAGAGACCCATACCGTGATACACATCATAATGATACGTGCACCATATAACTCCTACTGACACTATCCATGGTGCAAGCTGGGGCAGGCAGGGCAAAATTGGAGCAAAATGCTTTGATATCATGCATACTGACTGTAGTGTCGGGTGAAAATGCCCAGCTTTTGCTCCAAAATTGCCTGGATCCATAGAGCCCTTATCTGTAAGTCTCTTTAATAGAAACTTGTTATCCTTAAAGACTCTTTGGCTCCGATCCACAAAAAGGTGCTAAGATTTAGCCCACCTTTACACCCATCCATATCCCCTTATTGTGACTCTGGGTCTTTATGAAGAATTAACCCCATAATATCTGAATGTAGCTCTCTATCAACCAACACATTTTATTATTTAGATTACAATGTGTGTTCTGTTGATAAACGAAAAAGGAACCAGATACACAGAAGATGACATTATACAGTATGCTGATTGGATGGCTAATGTTTTGTAATCTGCCTATGGTGACCTGTTACTATAAAACTGTATAAAACTTTAGACATATGCACTGGGAGAGTGTGAATGGTTGGAGAGCTGGGAGAAGGTGAAGTGTTGGAGAACTGGGAGAAGGCGAATTGTTGGAGAGCTGGGAGAAGGTGAGTTGTTGGAGAACTGGGAGAAGGTGAGGTGTTGGAGAACTGGGAGAAGGCGAGTTGTTGGAGAACTGGGAGAAGGTGAGTTGTTGGAGAACTGGGAGAAGGTGAGTTGTTGGAGAGCTGGGAGAAGGTGAGTTGTTGGAGAACTGGGAGAAGGTAGTTGTGTGGAAGAACTGAGAAGGTGATTGGTTTTGGAGTAGCTGGGAAAGGTGAGTTGTTGGAGAAACTGGGAGAAGGGAGTTGTTGGAGAGCTGGGAGAAGGTTGAGTTGTTGAGAACTGGGAGAAGGTGAGTGTTTGAGAACTGTGAGAGGGAAGTTTTGGTTGGAGAACTGGAGAGGTGGTGTTTGGAGAACTGGAGAGGTGAGTTGTTGGAGAGCTAGGCGAATGTGAGTGTGTTGGAGCCGGGAGAAGGTGATTTTTGGAGAACTGGGAGACGGTGATTGTGTGGCAGACTGGGATAAGGTGATTGTTGGAGAGTCTGGGAGAAGTAGTTGTTGGAGAACTGGGAGAAGGTGAGTTGTTGGAGAACTGGGAGAAGGTGAGTTGTTGGAGAGCTGGGAGAAGGTGAGTTGTTGGAGAACTGGGAGAAGGTGAGTTGTTGGAGAACTGTGAGTAGGTGAGTTGTTGGAGAACTGTGAGTAGGTGATTTGTTGGAGAACTGTGAGTAGGTGAGTTGTGAACAGGATTCCCTCTGATCCCCTGCAGGAATCACAGTCCTGGATCCTTTGTCACTGTCCTTTTCTATTTGCTTTTCAGTGTTTATCAAATGCAACACTAGTGTCATTTTGTTCCCATTTACACTTACATTGTATTCACCATTTCACTTAATACAGGGTTCTTAGTGCTTCACTTTTAGTTTTTTCTTCTCATTTATTGTTAACACAAATAGCGCCTAGATTTTTGTTTGTGCTTTTCAAAAAAAAACACAGACTGAAAAAACAGTCATAAGGCAATTTGAGGCATCTTATCGCCTTTTCTGTTTTACAAAGTGTGCAGATCCTGTAGCCATTGCTCAGAAGTTTGTGGGTGCCCTACGTAGCTGCTCTTCTTTCTAATACCTCTACATTAGGAACATCAAAACATAGACATTTATGGCATGTAAGGCCACCTACTATTTTAGTCTGCCATTTCCCTACTCACTGTGAATCCAGTGATCAGGGGCGGCCAACTCCAGTCCTCAAGGGCCACCACCAGGTCAGGTTTTAAGGATATGCCTGCTTCAGCACAGGTGGCTCAATCAGTGGCTCGGTCAAACTCGAAAGTTGAGGACTGGAATTGGTCATCCCTGTCTTAGATCCTTTGTTTTTTTTTCATATATAGGATAACCTGCTGTCTACCCCAAGCACTTCATTCCATTACTGTATTAGCTTCTACCACCTCTGTTGAGAAGCCATAACATGAAGCCACCACCCTCGCCATGAAGTACTCCCTCACATTTCCCCCTTAGCCTCCCGCTCTCCAGTTTCTGAACATGACCTCTTGTTCTAGCGCCTCTTTATCTCTGACATATGCTTCCTTCCTGTACTTCATCATCAATAATCTGTCAAGTAGAATTATCGCCTGCTTTCTGCCTTAAATTCCTCTCCCCTCCTCCTCCCCCATTGCTACTTTCAGGGAGATGTAGGGAAACAGTGCAGGAGACGCCTGATATTTCCGTTGACTTCCATTGGGATGAGCATTGAAATCATTTCAGCTAATAATGACGATAAATCGGGAGAGTCAGTGTGACTATATTGTGTGGTTGCTTAGGTCAACCGATCTACACATCTGTGTGTTTCTTTTTAGACCTCATCATTTGAAGTCAACCAGGCTACAAGGTTATGGAAGAGTTACAGAAGAATATCAACGGTCCCATACTGTAGAGGGTCTCAGCACAACACCCCCTCTCACCCCAGTTGTAGACTTCTATCCTGTGCCCTGGGGATGATGTGGGGGGCCTGGCTGTCGCTAACAGATGGAAAAGGTCATCTCAGAGTAATGACCCTGAGATAGATGTACATATTCTAAACTTGTAAGAAGCAATTCCCCTAATAATTTTCTTACGGAGAGGAACCGGGGAGTCTTTTCGGGCCCAACCGCACTATTTTCAGCTCCAGAGACTCCCCCCCCCCTGTTCCCGAAATACTAAATGGTGAAGTTACTGGTATTTCTTCCTGCTTTTAAACGGAGATTTAAATGGCCGTCCAACAGGAAGCTGTAATTGTTGACATAGCGGCTTCCTATTGGCCAGAGATTTAGCAGCCATTTTGGTTCTTTTAAATGGGTACTTAAACCAAATAACATCACCAGCAAACACGGGTAGTACCTGGACATGAAAATAGCATGCCCCCCCCCCAAAGAAAATGGTGGGTAAAACAAAATAAGGAGGGGGTAACGCCGATTTAAAGAACAATCCATTGTAGGACCAAAGTGAACTAGCCCTCTTCGGAGCTGCGGCAAAAAAAGCCAAAAGCCACGGCTCCGGGGAAGGTAAAACCCTTCGGAGAGCCACTAGTGGGTCAATTCTTCTCTATCAGACTCCACGCAGCGATAGCCCTGGCTGCCGGGGGATACAGTGGTCATGTTGTTGTGGCTTTCCTGGCATGGGAAATAAAACTACGTTTTCTGGCTGGCTGTGTGGTCATGCACAGTTAAGTAGACCCTTGCAAACCATCGCTCTCATCCCTGTTCTGTCCTTTTAGGTCACCACCAACCTTCTCTTCATCTTCTTGTTCGCCTCCTCTTCCCACCTGTCAATGTCCTAATGCTCTTTGCCACAGCTGTACTATCATTTCAGGTGACCGACTCTTTCCATATCTCCCCATATTCCTCCTGCTATATATCTCTTTCAACCTTGTTTGCTTATTTATTCCTAATCTCTCTCCTGAGAGTTCCTCCCAGACAGTATTCCAGGCCCAATCCTAATAACCTCATCTCTTGATGGAGTTTCCTGTTGACCTCTAGCGACAGGTTCCTAACTCAGATCTTGAGTGTTCCCCTACAAACATAGCCATGTAATAATGTGGAGGTCATAGGGGTGTTCCTGGGATCCACCAAACATCTTAATCCACCCTGCAAAAAGGAATATGAATAAACTCAAGACAGCTCAGGCTTCAAACATCTCACAATGTAAAAAAAAAAAAAAAAAGAATTGTTGCAAATTGACCAAACGTTCACTTTTTTATCCAAATTAAACATTTATTATTCTGTTTTCTGATCCTATTTTTGAATGTTATCTCCAGGAAGGGTGAGGACTGCTGGCATCCTCTAACTTTGTGGAATTTTGGGAAGCAACAAGAGATAGTCAAAGCATGTGCTATAAATAGTAGATACAGCCCAAAGGATCACCAACGTTCCATCCAGACATTTCCTGTTGGAGGACTGGACGTGGACCAAGGCTCATGCAGGAACATTAGATGGGCAGTGGGTGCCAAAATAATGTCCCCATCAGGCCAGCTGGATTTCAGCAGTGGATCAGCCTTCCCGTCTGCAGCTGCAATCAGCACATATAACCCTACAGGCATATCCTACAAAAGACATGAGGTATAGTGTATCAGCTATTTACTAATAGCTAATGTGTAGCCAAGTCACTGCAGCGCAGGGGGAAACAGGTCTCTGTTACAGGCCCAACCCCTGGAAGCAGTGCCTGGGACCCAGATCTAAGTGAAGTGGGTTTATCTCCCCGTGACTCCCATTGAGAATCAATAACAATGCTTTTCTATGCACAGAGAGGTAAAGGAAGAAAAACAAACTTGATATCTAATAGCGATTGCTAAAATCCTCGTTTTGTTTTCTCTTGTATAGTGCTGGCAGTGTAAGCAGCACTGTACATCAAAAAATGTTGCAGACACAGGCCCTGCCCCATGGAGCTTGCAATCTATGATTTTGGTGACTGATGCACAGGGAGATAGTGACTTGCCCAAGGTCACAAGGAGCACCGGGATTGGTAACAGGTTCCCCACATACTCCGTGTCACTGCTTTCAGAGTCAGGGCCTTTTCTAACTGAGCCCTTCATTCAACCCATATACTCCTGTATATAGATAAAACATACCGATCGTTATGATTATACTTCTTATGTGTTAGTTGCCTGTCTGTCCGTCCGTCCCTGCCCCGTGCCATGCACTGCCACTTAGACCTCAGGTTAAAATCAGGTCATAGGTCAGTGACACCCAGCAGGACTTCAGCAGACACATTTGCTGCAGTACGTAAATGTTCTCTTGCCGCAGGATCACTTTGAGAGAAGGTGAAAGTGAGTGGAAGGGGGAGGCTCATCGCTCGTGTGAAATAGACGTTAAAGAGCAACCTTATTCAAATGGGTCCAGACAAGCGTGCATCTATTTGTACCCACACTATATGTAACACTGCACCTTTAACATTCTCCCCTTTGTCGCCTCTCGCATTAAACTGGCAAACAGACAGAATTTGTTCTGCGCAGCCATACAAGAGGCCCGTTTCCCCAACCGATCCAGCAGCAGGAACACATGGTCCTTTCCTCTGTGTTTTTATTACCCAGAATCCCGTCTACCTTCTGGCATCCCCGTGTTTGCTGACCTGAAATTGGCAGGATCAAGCCAGGCTCCTGAAAAACTCCCCGGCTATAGTTCTGCGCTGAATATGGGAGCACTGGCCATTCCAGTGAGAGAAAGCTGCTGCCACGGCTCCTGCCACAATACAGAGGAGACGCGATGGGTCCTGCCACAATACAGAGGAGACGCGGTGAAGAGCGACACCGACGGCCTTGTGCAAATACATTGTATTTGCAGCAGACCGAAACGTTGATGTATTGCAAATAAATGGAGCTTATTTACACAAGACCGCGGGAGCACCATTCGTCTTGTTCTCCACATGGGTTATATGCGGTCAGTAACAGCCAGCAGGAACTGAGCAGCACAGTGCTGCACGGTGATACGCTGTAACACAGGCACTTCCAGTAGTGTGGCTATGTTTGGGGTAGGGGCCCTGGCTGCTGTGGATCACCAAAGGCAAGGGGTGCTCAACTCCAGTCCCCCCCAAACAGGTCAGATTTTCAGGATATCCCAGCTTCAGCACAGGTGGCTCAATCAGTCCCTGCTTCAGCACAGGTGGCTCAATCAATCCCAGCTTCAGCACAGGTGGCTCAATCAGTCCCTGCTTCAGCACAGGTGGCTCAATCAATCCCAGCTTCAGCACAGGCGGCTCAATCAGTCCCTGCTTCCGCACAGGTGGCTCAATCAGAGGCTCCGACTTTGACTGAGCCTCTGATTGAGCCACTTGTGCTGAAGCTGCGATGTCCTGAAAACCTGACCTGTTGGCGGGGGCTTGAGTACTGGAGTTGAGCCCTCACTGACCCCGGGGATGCAGTTTGTCAACAAAATGACCGACAACAGGTATGCGGTCAACACAGGTTTACCAAATCTGTTCTTGATATTGTCAAATACGTTAAGTCGCTCTGCAGACAAAATAAGGTTTACGATTCTCCAAAACTATTTTGTGAAACATCCAGATAACATTCATTTTGTGACCTTACCTCTTTCTGATGAACAAATAAGACCAAATGTGTAATTGGTGGGGAAAAGTGTTCCTGTTACAAATGGCACCCATATGCTTTAGGGGAAAAGCACGCTTCTGTCGCACTGTCCCCGTGCGATTATAAGACCAGCAATGTTAAAGAAAAACTACTCGCAGCCTATATCATCAACACCCTCACTGCTCGAGGAGCCGCGATGCAATACCAAAGACACACAAAACCGTCTCTGTATAAGCAAAGAACCCCTCCCAAATATACACCCTCAAGCTCCCACATACATAGAGATGCTCCCCAAGTACTCACACACACCGACATTTCTCAGTCCCCCAAACTTACACACTGACCGTCCTCCCTCAAATATTCAAGCACAGTCTGCAAATGGGTAGGGACACACTGCACACCCAGACACACACGAGTGGAAGTGTTTTTGTAGCTAACACATGGACAAGAAATGATGTCCACAACTTCATCTATACCAGGGGTGGCCAACTCCAGTCCTCAAGTGCCACCAACAGCCCAGGTTTTCAGGATATCCCTGCTTCAGCACAAAGTCAAAGACTGAGCCACCTGTGGTGAAGAGCCACCTGTGCAGTCTTCGACTGAGCCACTGATTGAGCCACCTGTGTTTTAGCCAGGATTTCCTGAAAACCTGGGCTGTTGGTGGCTCTTGAGGACTGGAGTTGGCCAGTCCTGATCTGTACCATTATAACGCGAGTCTTCTAAGTCCTTCCCAACACGCCCAACACACAAACATTGCCGCCTTTTTGCAAAGACTTTCCTATTCTCAAGGGGAAATATGCATCAAGGCAAGAGTGGGGCAATTCCAGGGCCAAGAGTGGGGCAATTCCAGGGCCAAGAGTGGGGCAATTCCAGGGCCAAGAGTGGGGCAAATCCTAGTGATATCAATAGGTTTTATATATGGGCCATAGACCTCCCAGCATCCTTTGCTTTGTAGAGAGAAGATCGAGCACAGTTCTTGCAGGGACTGGCTCAGACCCTCAGAACCGGCCACCATACAGCAGGTCTGCTACGGTAAACGTCCCATCACACACAGGGTAGGCTAGTAACATCCATCACGGCCAGTCCCAGGATACTGACCTCCGATTACAAACCCCTACAAGAATGGGGTGACCCCTCCAGCAGAAACACACATCAATGGATCCTCTCAGTCTGGAGGCTGGGTGACGGAGCACACAAATGTGAGGAACGAGCCCCCTGCCCTCCTTCCTGTACCTGCCAGCAGCAGCAGCGATAGGGAAGAAGTGCCAGAACCTGTTGAATGGGACCTGTGTGTGGAGGGCACAGGAGCGGAGCTATGGGTCAGTCTGGGGCTCTGGTGCAATGTAAAGGCCTTTACATGTATCCAGACACTAACTATATCACCTCCGTGGTGTCAGGGGAACCGGCAGAGCGGAGCTGGGCTTATTAAACGGTAATCCCTCAATGCCCTTCACACCTGCAGAACTTCGCTGTTTATCTACCATTAATCCCCCCACTTACCCGCCACCTGCAGATCATCGCTGTTATGCAACACACATTGACATGTTAATGAGCACCTGCCTATCTGTCAATACGCCTTTTAATGAGTAGCTGCTAATCAACCTGTTTATCCCATGGAAATCCTCCGCGCCCCGCGCACGGCGTCAGTATGTATCTCCCGATTCAATCCTCCGCGCCCCGCGCACGGCGTCAGTGTGTATCTCCCGATTCAATCCTCCGCGCCCCACGCACGGCGTCAGTGTGTATCTCCCGATTCAATCCTCCGCGCCCCGCGCACGGCGTCAGTGTGTATCTCCCGATTCAATCCTCCGCACCCCACGCACGGCGTCAGTGTGTATCTCCCGATTCAATCCTCCAGGACCCTGCGCTCCTTCACTTTGCACCTGCAGAGCATTGCTCGGTTTGTACTACAATCATCCTTCACTGATCCAGTTCTCAGCTGGGAAACCTTTGCCCCGGAATGATCAGCGGCGGCAGAGTAACACTCCACTTAGTCAAATTAACACTCCACTTAGTGTTACTCCCACTCAAAGAATAGTGCTATACTATATACAAGTACATTGTGCACAGATGCTGCATGTTAAGTATATTATACATGGATGATGCATGTTAAGTACATTGTGCACAGATGATGCATGTTAAGTACATTGTGCACAGGATGCATGTTAACATGCATCATCCGTGCATAATATACTTAACATGCATCATCTCTGCACAATGTACTTAACATGCATCATCTGTGCACAATGTACTTAACATGCATCATCCATGTATAATATACTTACCCAATGCACATCCGGGCCCCAATGTTACTTAACATGCATCATCTGTGCACAATGTACTTAACAAGCACATCTTGCACAATGGTACTTAACATGCAATCATCCATTTATAAATACTTAACAATGCATCATCCATGTATAATATACTAACATGCATCATCCATGTATAATATACTTAACATGCATCATCCGGGCACAATGTATTTAACATGCGTTATACATGCACAATGTACTTCAGTTCACGTAATTAAATTGTGCCCGGATGATGCATGTTAAGTACAGTGTGCCCGGATCTGATGCAGTTGTATTGCCCGGACTGTTTAAACATTGTGCCGGATGTATGCATGTTATATATAAATGTGCCCGAGATGATGCATGTTAGTACAAATATGTGCCCAGGATATGCATGTTAATATGTCCCGGATTGTGATACTTGCCCAGATATGCTTTTTAAGTACATTGTTCCCCGGTATGATTAAGTACATGTGCCCGGTGATGAGTTACATTGTCATCAGATGTCTGTTCCATGTCGATGATGCATGTTAATTAATTGTGCACAGGATGATGCATGTTAGTACATGTGCCTGATGATGCATGTTTAGTACATTGTGCACAGATATGCATGTAAGTACATTGTGCCCGGATGATGCATGTTAAGTTATCATGTGTCATCAGATGTGCATGCATGTTAATTCCATTGTGCACATTGATGTACATGTTCAGTACATTGTGCCCGGATGATGATGTATGGTAAGTACATTGTGCCCGATGAATGCACGTGTTAATACATTGTGCCCGGATGATGGCATGTTAAGTAACATGTGCACGATGAGGCATGTTAAGTACATTGTGCACAGATGATGCATTGTTAAGTACATTGTGCCCGGATGATGCATGTTAAGTACTTGTGCCCGGGTGATGCATGTTGTACTGTGCGATGATGCATGTTAGTCATTGTGCCCGGATGATGCATGTTGTACTTGTGCGATATGCATTTAAGTATGCATGAGCATGTTAAGTATGTCAGTATGATGTTAAACACTGGCGGAGTATGCATGTTAGATACATTGTGCACATGATGCAGTTAAGTACATTGTGCCAGGATTTAGATGCATGTTTAAGTACATTGTGCCCTGTGATGCATGTAAGTACATGTGCCCGGGATGATGCATGTTAAGTACATTGTGCACACGATGATGCATGTTAAGTACATTGGCACCGTGGCGAAGACATGTTGCCGTATAGCATTTAGTACTTGTCCGGATGCATGTTAGTCTTGCCGGATTGATGCATGTAAGATTACATGTGTCACATATGATGCATGTTAAGTACATTGTGCCCGGGTGATGCATGTTGAAGTACATTGTGCCCGGATGATGCTGTAAGTACATGTGCCACAGGTGATGCATGTTAAGTACCCAGTGGGTGCACATATGATGCATGATTAATACATTTTTGCCTTTGATGGATGTAGTATGTGCAGTGGATCAGTTAAGTACATTGTGCCGATGATGCATGTTGTTCGTTACATTGTGCCCGGGTGATGCATGTTAAGTACATTGTGCCGGGCGTGATGTCATGTTATTACATTTGCCCAGGATGATGCTTTAAGTACATTGTGCCGTGATGCATGTTAAGTAATTGGTCCCGGATAATGCATGTTAAGTACATTGTGCACAGATGACGTTAAGACATTTTGCCCGGTGATGTATGTTATACATTGTGCAGTGAGTGATGCATGTTAAGTACATTGGTGGCCCTGGATGATGCATGTTAATACACATTGTGCCGGATGATGCAATGTTAAGTACTTGCCGGGTGATGTATTAAGTACATTGTGCTGATGATGCATGTTTAGTACATTGTGCCCGATGATGAGTTAGCTTTAAGAAGTACATTGTGCCCGGGTGATGCATGTTAAGTAACAGTTGTGCCCGGTGATGCATGTTAAGTACATTGTGCAGTGATGATGCATGTTAAGTACATTGTGTCCCGGGAGATGTATGTAAGTTACATGTGCATGATGATCATTTAAGTAAATTGTGCCCGATGATGCAATGTTAGTACATTGTGCCGGATGATGCATGTTAAGTACATTGGTCCAGGATGATTGTATGTTAGTACATTGTGCCGGATGTGATGGCATGTTAGTACATTGTGCCCGGATGATGCTGTTAAGTACATTGTGCCCGGATGATGCATGTTAAGTACATTGTGCCGCGGGTGATGTATGTTAAGTACATTGTGCATTGATGATGAAGTATTCATTGTGGTGCCGGATGAGCTTTAGTACAATTGTGCCCGGGTGATGTATGTTAAGTACATTGTGCGGATGTGAGTTAGTAATTGTGTCCGATTTGATGCATGTTAAGTACATTGTGCCGGATGATGCATGTTAAGTACATTGTGCCCGTATGTGCTGTTAAGTAACATTGGCCGGATTATGCTGTTAAGTACCATTGTGCACAGATGATGCATTTATACATGTGCCCGGATGATGCATGTTAAGTACATTTGTGCACAGGTGATGCATGTTAAGTACATTGTTGCCCGGGGGATGTATGCATGTTATAGTACAATGTGCCCGGGTTTGCATGTTAGTACATTGTGCACAGATGATGCATTTTAAGTACATTGTGCCCGGATGATCATGTTAATACATTGCACAGATGATGCATGTTAGTACATGTGTGCCCGGATAGTGCTGTTAAGTACATGTTCACGGTGAATGTATTTTAAGTACATTGTGCACAGATGCATGTGTTAAGTACATTGTGCCCGGGTGATGCATGTTTAAGTACATTGTGCCCGGATGATGCATGTTAAGTACATTGTGCCCGGATGATGCTGTTAAGTACTTGTGCCGATGATGCTGTTAAGTACATTGTGCATGGATGATGCATGTTAGTACATTGTGCACCGGTGATGCATGTTAAGTACATTGTGCCGGATATGCATGTTAAGTACTTGTTGTGCACTGATGATCTTAGTACTTGTGCCCGATGATGATGTTAAGTACATTGTGCCCGGATGAGTGTATGTTAAGTACATTGTGCCGTGATAGATGCATGTTAAGTACATTGTGCCAGATGCATGCAATGTAAGTACATTGTGCCCGGATGATGCATGTTAAGTACATTGTGCCCGGATGATGTGCATGTTTAAGTACATTGTGCCCGGGTGATGCATGTTAAGTACACTTGTCCCGGATGATGCATGTTAAGTATTGTGCCAATGATGCATTTAAGTACATTGTGCCCGGATGATGCATGTTCAGTACATGTGCCCGGTCGAGGCAATGTTAAGTACATGTCCCGGATGAGCATGTTAAGTACATTGTCAATGGATATGCATGTTAAGTACATTGGTGCCCGGATGATGCATGTTAAGTACATTGTGCCGGATGATGCATGTTAGTACATTGTGCCCGGGATGTATGCAATGTAGGATTGAACATTGTGCCGGATGATGCATGTTAAGTACATGTGCCCGGGTGATGCATGTTAAGTACATGTGCCCAGTGATGCATGTTAGTACATTGTGCCCGGATGATGCATGTAAGTACATGTGCCCGGAGTGATGCATGTTAAGTACATGTGCCCGTGTCATTTAATACATGTGCCGCGATGATGCATGTTAAGTTACATTGTTGCCCATGATGAATGCATGTGTAAGTAGCATTGTGCCCGGATGATGCATGTTAAGTACATTGTGCCCGGATGATGCATGTTAAGTATATTGTGCCCGGATGATGCATGTTAAGTACATTGTGCCCAGATGATGCATGTTAAGTACATTGTGCCCGGGTGATGCATGTTGTAGTACAGTTGGCCCCGGTGATGCATGTTAAGTACAATTGTGCCCGGGTGATGCATGTTACGATTGTGCCGGATGATGCATGTTAAGTACATTGTGCCGGTAGCATGTGTCATGCATGTTAAGTACATTGTGCCGGATGATGCATGTTAAGACATTGTGCCTGGATGATGCATGTTAAGTACTTGTGGACCGGAGATGCTGTTAAGTCACTTGTGCCCGGGATGCATGTTAAGTACATTGTCCCGGATGATGTATGTTAAGTACATTGTGCCCGGGATGATTTGTTAAGTACATTGTGCCCGGATGACTGCATGTTAAGTACATGTGCCCGGGGATGCTAGGTTTAAGTACATTGTGCAGGATGATGCATGTTAAGTACATTGTGCCCGGATGATGCATGTTAAGTCATTGTGCCCGGATGATGCATGTTAAGTACATGTGCCCGGATGAGCTGTTAAGTCATTGTGCCGGATGATGTAAACTGTTTGTACATGTGCCGGATGATGCATGTTAGAATACATTGTGCCCGCGTGGTATGATATGTTAAGTACATTGTGCCGGATGTTGTTAGGCATGTGCCGAGATATGCATGTTAGTACATTGTGCCCGTGATTTCATGGAATTAAGTACATTGGCCGGATGATGCATGTTAAGTACATTGTGGCCCGATGATGCATGTTAAGTACATTGTGCCCGGAATGCATGTAAGTACATTGTGCCCGGATGATGCATGTTAAGTACATTGTGCCCGGATGATGCATGTTTTGTGTCAGTGATCGGGGATCGGTAATTTGAAACAAGAATTAAAAAGATACAGCAGTGAACACCCTGCAGCCCGGTAATGCTGTACGAACTGTACTGCAGGATTTATTCTATAGACGTGTGCAAGAGGCTACATGTTTCTACCATTAAAGTAACTGGTGACATTGCAGTTCGGGTAAAAGCCCCCCCCCCCCCCCACATGTACCGCTCAAAACCTCACACTGAAACCACCGTTCGTTCTCTCCCCTCCATAAATCTCATGCAATGTTTCGCCCAAAATCGCCCCACTTTCGCCTTGATACATTGGGGTGTGGTACATTGCATGTTACCTTAATAAACACAGATACAGCCTTTGGGGTGTCAGAGCTGCCGTGTGAGAAAGTTCCTTTAGAAAGCGCTATTTAATGACACACATTCTGCCTGTCGCTATATTGTAGCAACGCTCAACCCCAGTCCAAACCCCCCACACCCACCTCCAACAGGTCAGGTTTTCAGAATATCCCTGCTTCTGCACAGGTGGCTCAATCAGAGGCTCAGTCTTCGACACCTCTGTACTGCACTGCGTTATATGTTGGCGCTATACAAATAACGATGATAATAATATAGACAAGCTGAAATGAACCCTGTTCCTTTAATGTACGTGTATTGTTATATCTCTGTGCCCAGGACATACGTGAAAACGAGAGGGTAACTTCCACTGTATTACTTCTGGTAACACATTTTTATAAATAATAAAAGGTTTCAAATGCCACTTAAATTTATATACATTGATCCCAAAGACCAAATAAGGTAACCTGCGGCATGTAGCTGCATGATGGACATATGGTCATTGTTTCCATCCCTTGTCACGTATTCCCAACGTTTTTATTTAGACGAGAGGTAGCAATGAAGGGAAAGAGAAGAGGATTGGGACGGGGAATACAGTCTCCCTTATACAGTATTCTGTGCCGGATCTCAGCTGAGCCAGGCCCGATAATAATGGCCTGTTTCTCAGCTGGCAACGTGTGCTGTGATGGAGGTGCTGTATAAACACGGAGAATTCCAGGAGACGCTGGATTAGTAAGAACAGGGGAAGTAAACGGCCGGAGAGACCGGTAACACGCTGCAGAGCGATGCATTTTCCATCAGCAAAGGAGATCAAATAATCCATACCATCTTCTAATCATACTAATGCTATTGTGCCGCCATGCAGTGACATGGGAGACTTTGCATCGATTTTCTTTCGTGTAAAAAGTCCCTGCCTGTCAAGCTTACATCCAACGGTCTCCCGTACCAAGGCCAAAGAAATTCATTCTGGGCAAAGAAATTCATTCTGGGGCAAAGTAGAATTCATTCTGGGGCAAAGAGAATTCATTCCTGGGGCCAAGAGGAATTCATTCTGGGCAAAAGAGAATTCTTCTGGGGCAAAGAGAATTCATTCTGGGGGCAAAAGAATGTGTCAACGTAAAAAAAAATCCTCTTGATTTTAATGGAGCCTTTGTGAGACCGATGTAGGCTGCCCCTGTGTTCTCGGTGCTAGGGGGAACCCGAGGTCCGGATATCACGCGCTTCCACCAACGCGCAGAAATTCAATGTGGGGGACGAGGAGGAGGGGGGGGGGGGTGACGTGTGCAAATCATGACATTAAAAGTCAGTGCATCTAAGGAAAAATAGGACATGTACAGTTCCATGTATCATGTATCATGGGAAGGTACCCATACATGTATTACTGGGAATAACCCATGACATATGTAATGGGAAGTAAACCATGACATGTATGTAATGGGAAGTAACCATGACAATGTATGTAATTGGGAAGTAAACCATGACATGTAATGTAATGGGGGAGATAAACAATGACATGTATGTAATGTGAAGTAAACCATGAATTATGTAATGGGAAGTAAACCATGACATGTATCTAATGGGAAGTAAACCATGACATGTATGTAATGGGAAGTAAACCATGGCATGTATGTAATGGGAAGTAAACCATGACATGTATGTAATGGGAAGTAAACCATGACATGTATCTAATGGGAAGTAAACCATGGCATATATGTAATGGGAAGTAAACCATGGCATGTATCTAATGGGAAGAAAACCATGACAACTATCGAATGGGAGTAAACCATGACTGTATCTAATGGGAAGTAAACCATGACATGTACTATGCATACACTGACATGACTATGGGAAGTAAACATGGCTGTCATCTAAGGGAAGTAACCAGTACATGTACCTAATGGGAAGTAAAACATGCATGTACTAATGGGAAGAAACCATGGACATGTATCTAATGGGAAGTAAACACATGTAGGAGACATGTATCTAATGGGAGAGTAAACCATGGCATTTATCTATGGAAGTAACCATGGCATGTAATGTAATGGGAAGTAAACCCATGACATGTATCTAATGGGAAGTAAACATGACATGTATCTAATGGGAAAATACCTTACATGTTTAATGGAAGTAAAACCGTGACATGTATCTAATGGGAAGTAAAACATGGCATGTATCTAATGGGAAGTAAACCATGACATGTATCTAATGGGAAGTAAAACATGGCATGTATCTAATGGGAAGAAAACCATGACATGTATCTAATGGGAAGTAAACCATGGCATGTATCTAATGGGAAGTAAAAACCATGGCATGTATCTAATGGGAAGTAAACATGGCATGTTGTATGGGAAGTTAAACCTGAATGTATCTAATGGGAAGTAAACCATGGCATTTATCTAATGGGAAGTAAAACCATGACATGTATCTAAATGGAAGTAAACCATGACAGTATCTAATGTGGAAGTAAACCTGACATGTATCATGGAAGTAAACCGTGCGTCAGGGAGTAAAACAGGCATGTATCTAATGGGAGTAACACATGACATGTATCTAATGGGAAGTAAAACATGGCATGTATCTAATGGGAAGTAAACCATGACATGTATCTAATGGGAAGTAAACCATGACATGTATCTAATGGGAAGTAAACCATGACATGTATCTAATGGGAAGTAAACCATGGCATGTATCTAATGGGAAGTAAACCATGACATGTATAGAATTTTGAAGTAAACCATGATGTATCTAATGGGAAGTAAACCATGACATGTATCTAATGGGAAGTAAACCATGGCATATCTAATGGGAAGTAAACCATGACATATATCTAATGGGAAGAAAACCATGACATGTATCTAATGGGAAGTAAACCATGGCATATATCTAATGGGAAGTAAACCATGACATATATCTAATGGAAGAAACCCTGACCGTTATCTAAGGGAAGTACCATGGCTATCTATGGAATAAACAGGCATGTATCTCCATGGAGAGTAAACCATGGCATGTATTCTCATGGGAAGTAAACCATGGCATATATCTAATGGGAAGTAAACCATGACATGTATGTAATGGGAAGTAAACCATGACATGTATCTAATGGGAAGTAAACCATGGCATGTATCTAATGGGAAGTAAACCATGACATGTATCTAATGGGAAGTAAACCATGGCATGTATCTAATGGGAAGTAAACCATGACATGTATCTAATGGGAAGTAACCCATGGCATGTATGTAATGGGAAGTAAACCATGACAGGTATCTAATGGGAAGTAAACCATGGCATATGTAATGGGAAGTAAAACATGGCATGTATGTAATGGGAAGTAAACCATGGCATGTATTGCAAGATTCAATGTATTTATGTAACTACTGTGTAAAACGCTAGAGCCCGACTTGTACGATTTAATGTACCTTCCTTTACACAGCAAAATCTCACCTGTAGGATGCAATGTATCGCGTAGGGAGCAGAGTCTCCACATTAGACTTCCAATAGCAGGAGAAGTTCTCGTAATCTGAAGCTCTGCAGGAGACAGATGGCATCCCTGGGGGGTCTGAAACCAAAATCATTGGAGATCGTCATTATTCAACCTCATGTGAATGAATTTGGGGTGTAGAAATGCAGGTGTATAGGTTTTAAGCATTGGTTAATTTACATGTTTATTCCCAAAGTCCTTAAAGCCTATACGTGTATCGTGTGAGTGCGTGCAGGAATTCTTATTCACCTACCTACCCACCTTGATCTCTACCCTATCTCCCCACAAGCATCTACCTATAAGAAATATCTTTACCTTTTTTTATGTAGGTTGGGCGAGAGATCATTATTTGTTGAAGAGATCACCTACAATAAAAGGCCCATGGAACTCCTCTCGGCACAGCTAAGTCAAAAGCTTGATAAGTTCCTTAAGGTTTGGTCAGTATGGCCAGACAATTAATAATAAAACATAGGGACCATACAAGACTGGAGTTAATAGGCCACCCCCCCCCCCTGCCCCCCTCCTCTCATTTCCCCCACCCACTCCCCCTCCCTCTTCTTTCTTGCTTTTTTTTCTTTCTCCTCTATCCTTGATTTTCTCTGAGAGAGATGCCCGCAACGGCGGCTTCCTAATAGGCTGTATAATCTTCAAAAAAATAAATATACAATGTTTGTAGAATTCAATGGTGTAAGTTAGGTTATAAGATAAAAAGACAACAAGAGTATTATTTATGTTGTAATATAATGTTAATATTTATTCTCTTTGTACACTGTGAATGTTGTAACATGTATGTTGAACCTGTTTATTTGATGTCATTCTCTCAAAAAACAATAAAAAATTTGAAACAAATAAAAGGCCCATGGTGGGACTGAAATGTCACTTTTTTTGATGCCCTGTTTGTTCATTGGAAATAAAGGCAGGCTGTTTCCACTACGAATGAGTGCTATGTAATATGGTCTGAGAGAATGTATGTACGGAGTAGATATATATATATATATATATATATATATATATTATATATATATATATATATCTATTATATCTATATTATATATATATCTTTATATATATATCTATATATTATCATATTATACAGTGGTTGACAAATCACCAAAAAATTTACTTCGCCACAACCAAAAAATCTACTCGCCACCTAGTACAAACGTGTGCTGCTTGGGGCCAATATTTACTCCCCCGGGGTTAAATCCACTCGCCCGGGGCCAGCAAATGTATAGGTTTGTCGAACCCTGTATATATATATATATATATATATATATATATATATACTGTACATACATTCTCTCACCATATTATTATATATATATATATATATCGGAATGATGTCTTGTTAATACAAATTATTCTTTTGACACCCTTTGGAGTGCTGCCTTTATATTCGCCATCACACCGTATCGTATTGCATATATATCTATATATATATTATATTATTATATATATATATCTTTATTTATATAGCACCATCCAGGTACATAGCGCTTTACAATACACTCCAACATAATATTATAACACATACAGGGAACAAGTGCTTCAGACATAAAACAAAAGGAAAAGGAGTCCCTGACCCGAAGAGCTTACAATCTAAGTGGTAAGTGGGGGGAACTTACAGAGACAGTAGGAGAGCGTTCTGGAGGGTGCATCTGCAAGGTCAGTGCATATGAGATGTATAGTACCAGCCAGCGGAGCTACCCATATGCTTTATTAAAGAGGTGTGTTTTAAGAAAGGTCCTAAAGGTGGCGAGAGAGGGTGTCAGTCGGATATTGAGGTGAAGGAAATTCCAGAGGTGTGGGGCAGGGAGTCAGAGAGGTTTAATACTACAACCGTGAGTGTTACTTTGGCAGTGTAATGCCTCTTGTTCTATTTTTTCCGATAGATATGTAGTGTGGCCACATTTGAAGAGACATGTACCGTCCATCAAAGCTATAAGAAGATACAGAATCCTTTGCCTTTCTCTGGGGTATGAGGATTTGTTCCTTTATTTCGGAATTCTTATCCTATCATCTATGTTTCACCACACAAGACAATACTACAATGCCTTGCTTACAACCTTCCATCAGCTTCAGAATATAAAGGGTTGTACCAGCATGTGCACAAGCTTTGTGTTGTTTCCGTAAGGTGCTGTATCCTTCGCTGTGACAGTGTCCTTCCCAGCTCAGACTGCGGACGCACGAACCCGTACAGTTCCCAGAGGTATCTCCTGTGAATGTTACGCGCACGGTACGTTCCCTGGTTTCTATCAGTCTCCATGGCTTTGTTTCCAAATATTTATACAACTGGGAAAGTATCTCTCCAAATAACAATCACAGCTAAGAACTTGCAATAAAATAATGGAGCGGGGGAATAATAATGGCCCTGCTGGGAATAACCTTGGTTCTCCAGTAGATGTGGTGACTTATGGGTTCACTTCAGTGAGGCCTGCAGAACGGCTTAACCTCTACAGCATGGGAGGCCAACTCCAGTCCTCAAGGGTCACCAACAGGTCAGGTTTTCAGATTATCCCTGTGTGACGATAGTGGTAGCCGGCATCACAATACTGGGATGAAGCCCAACTAGCTACCCCTAAATCCATGTAACTTGGCCACCTATGTAAAGCGTATTTCAACCAAATGTATTTAATATCTGGGGGAGAACAGGGAATGTATAGTGCACTATGTATGTGAGAATGTATTCCAAAGTGCACTATTCCCTGTTAATGCAATCCCCAAGTCTGGTTGCTGATGTTTGCTGTGAGCACTGAGCTACGGAGGATACGTGGGACCGACAGAACTCCTGCACGCCGAGTTTGGAGGGGGAGCAAGTGGCTACCCATGGCCCAACTCCCGATCGACGACACACGCGCTGACGTCACGAGTCATCTGACGCGGAAGCGGAAACACGCCGCCGATCGAGTGGAGGAGAAGGGATGAGACATTAAACACCCCAACCAGCAGACGAGTGAAGTACTCCTGTTCCCGCGATCATTCTAAGTACCGAAGTGCCTGTATTTACTTACTCTTCTGTGAGTGTTTATAACCGTTTTTTATTATTCCATAAACAGACTTTACTACTCTATGGGCTTTGCGCTTTTTTCTCTTTTTTTTGTCTTTTTTCAATAGTTTCTACCGGTCCTGAGGTTAGTTCCGGTTGCAAAGAAGCTGCATACCCATACTTCATCTGGCATTGGACTCTGTATTTGGGAATACGTGTTGTGAAGTATACCATATACCAAGTATCTATTTAATTATTGTTTGCCATTTTTCACTGTGTAACCCTCTTTCTGTATGCATTTATTGGTCATTAAGTAGTAGCGCCAGCTGACACAGTTATTACCAGAGGGTGTTATACCCATCTGCTTTTATCTGTGTTAGCTTACCCCTGAAATTGTTTTCTTGTTGTTCAACCCTACTTTGATGTTGTCTTTTGTAACTATTGGTCACATGTACTTGTGTAACATCACATTATTAATGTTACAATATTTATTAATTTTTACTTCATCAAACAGGTTCACACTATCTGGACCTTTTTCACCTATCCCATATTAGTTCTTTAGGTAGCGCAGATAGCTTTTTTCCTTCTGTTTATACTGGATTGACGTGTACCTGTGGCAAGATTATCCATTGGACTTGTGACTTCTCCTTTTCTTCTTCATGCTAAGTAATACGCTTTATACTCTTTTAGACATGGAAGTTCGTGTACATTCCTCACACCAGGTGACCTGCTGACCGGCGCGGTGCAAAGCTAGTATGGACGTGTCACTCATGTGCCCGAGTCCTATGCATACAGACCCATTCATGCAGTCTGTACGTTTCAATAATGGTTCACTCGTACAAGGCAGAACTGTTCCAGTAACATGTCGTCCAGTACAAGAACCCTTTATCGCCTTTATTTGGATCAATGGAACCCTGAACCCCTAAGTGCTGTCTAAAGCCCACATTTGCAGTCGGTAGGTATTATTAGCAGTAACATTCTCTCCCCTAGCACAGAAGATCCCTCTTCATTGAGGTGCAATCCGTCCCTAGAATAAAGATGGCAGCTCTCAGAAAAGGAGTCCCAGTGCTCTAAAACCCCAAACCCTCCTTCCTGCATCACTTTCTTAGCCATGCATTAACCTCCCTAATCTCTGACTGTCTCCCTCTGACTGACTTAAATAACAGAAATAACTTAATCTGCGTCAGGGACACCTGGTATCACCTTGATACAAGTATTTTACACTGTGGTGGAAGTCTGATGGCACAAGGTAAAGAGTAACACTAGTATTATTATTATTATTATTATTTACACATCGAAACATCCAGAAAAAATCAGTTCTTCTAACAAATATTCCACAAAGCTTTTAAAAATGATGTCTGAACTACATTCTTTGTGCTTTCCTCTTTCCGTCCATTAATTAGATTTTTTTCCTGTTTTGTCCATACTCTTCCCTCCTTACACACATCAATATTGGACTTATCTTATAGTCCTGCCTTGTTGTGACCTTTGCCGAAATGAAAATGTAAATAAACAATAACAAAAAATAGTGTCTCCAGAACTCTGTGCCTTTGTTCAAAACGGCGCCATCCTGCAGTAAGGCCAGTGCCCCTGTTTTGCATGGGTTATCTCACACAGTGTAAACTAGCACAGGTATGTTTGCTTCCCAGAAGCCCTTGCATGCGGTGTGCGCATTCAGAAGTCAGACTCACATCCCACTCTAAGGAGCACGAAACCCAGGAGTCCCCCAGACTGGTCGTGGCAGCTGTAGTTTCCTACTGCAGAGAGCTCCGTGTTGGCCAGCTCCAGGTGTCCTAGCTGAGTGATGAAGCCCCAGGGAATATCCTCAGCCCCATTGAACCTCCACATTGCTACCGCACTGTAGAAAGGAGAAGAACACTCTGTTAAAGGTGGAATGATTGTCAGATCACAGCCTCCTCTACCTACAGTTTCATATCTGTCTATAAGTGCAGTTTAGTATCAGAATATAAGTGAGGTTTAGTATCAGTAGTGTTGCAGTTGAGTATCAGCAGTATTGATATTTAATATCAGCAGTATTGCAGTTACGTATCAATAAAACTACAGTGTAGAATCAGTGGTTTTATAATCTCGAGTCAGCGTTAATACAACAAAAACTAACTATTGTCACTAAGGATTTACTCTATTAACACTGATAATCAATAATATTTCCATTCATACTTTGGGATCTCTCAGAATATAGATTTACCTGTCATTTTTATCGACACACACTAAGGTGATGCTGGCTCCAATTTTCCCATACTTGACCCCTGAAAAAGGAATTAATTGCTATTAATAAATAACAATAGTAATAATCTAACATTATAAATAAAATGGTGTACATGAGCATTTCTAAAGAGACATAGTAATACTGTGTTATAAGTTTGTTATATGTCTTATACGGAGTCCCATTCTCTGTACTGGTCCAGGTGACATGGTGCTGTATGTTTGATCCAATAGTATGGACCATACAGAGTTCCCTAACACCCCTTATTAAAGATGTCCTCTGTGTCCCACGTCTATTGTATCTGGGGCAAGCTGAACTTGTGTTGTAAGTTTGTTGTAGCTAAGGAGTTCCAAGCTCTCCTCTGGCCCCATTTAACTTTGTATTCTGATCCCACCTATACAATAAGTTAATGACCCTGTAGATCCTGAGGGCCACATTCTTTAAGTGGTGCTATACTATAAGATACAGTACATGGGCTGTCAGCTGTCTTCCAGAGCTGGAAGGTGCCTAATTGAGTACCACTTTGTAAACATGGACCTATAGTAGGTGTTGAGCTTCACGTATCTTGTAGTAATCGATAGGTGAATTGGAACAGGGTATGAAAGCGGAGAGGCTGCCCCATGCTCACCTGCCTCTCCCCATTCAGATGAAGTGACTGAAGCAGAGGTCACGGTCGCCGTGAGAAGCACAATCACCCAGCTAAGGCATGATGCAAAGCTGCTCATCTGGAAGACACCAAGAGAGAAAGACATGAGCCAGGTCAACATCATTCTAAAGACAAGACTACGGGATCCCTCATTACATGATGCTCTTCCATGACATGAGTAACAAGGTGTAAATATAGGTCATTATTTACTACGTGGGGCTACTCCATAAGGCATATCCCTGTGCTGGAAGACTCCTTAAAGCCCATTGAGGTGAAATGACTGCAAGACGTTTTATAGCACTGGATTAGCATCACTTAGTAAGCGAGGCCCATTATAACTAAACATTTAGGTTACGGGGGCCCCACATGTTGATTTTCTTTCCATAACGTGAGCAGTGAGGTTCTCCTGAGATTAAACATGCTATCTTTAGCTCTGGCGACACCCTGGTTGGCGAGAAATACATTTTTGGATATTCTGGATAACTGAACAATAAATCAAGACGGCTGTCAGGGGAATTCAATGGGACACTTCTGTAGAAACACAATTTGTCGGCAGATAAGAACCACTTTTAGACTGGCCATTTCCATATCTGGTGTAAAACCTTACACCCTATTTAATCCTTGGCTTATATCTATCCCGAGCATGTTTTACCCTTACTGAATGATCCCCTGACCCCACTGTTGGGACTTGTATATACAATATTGCACCAAACCACCACCCTTTCTGTAAATAAGTTCCTCCTCACATTTCCCCTGAGCCTCCCACCCTCACGCTTCAGCGTGTGAACGCTCGATTTCTTGGAAATATGCTTCTCCTGTAATTAGTTGAAACAATGTAATGTAAATATTTGAACGTTTCAATCATATCCCTCTCTCCTTTCTCTCCTCCAAGTTGTACATATTGCAATTCTTTAGTCTTTTTCTGATAAGTTGTATCATGTATGAGCCCTTTTTTGGAAATCTCTAAATGATGTATGCCCTACTGGAGATATGGTTTCCAGAACGGAACACAGTACTCCAGAGGAGGTCTTACCAGTGATCTATACCAGTGTTTCCCAACCTTTACTTGGTTAAAGCTGCAGTTCAGTCTTTTTTTTTTTTTTTTTTTTTTTTACTTCAATAGTTTCATCTGTGCAATCTCTAATTACCTAAAGAACTGTATAGCTGCAGGTCAATTCGTTCTCCATGTATTGATAGGTCGAAATGTGGTGACATAATTAGTGAAGGGATCTGTTTATATTCTGTAACTCAGTGGAAGCTCATGAATATTCATGAGCAATCCTGCACTGACATGTGCTAGAGGGAGGGCAGGGCTGACAAAGGGGTGTGCCAGGGCTTGTGACAGGACATGAAGGGGCAGTGCCTTAGCAAATGGCTGTTAAAATAGAATACAAGAAAAATTTTCTTTCAAAGTTGTTTTTTTTAAAACAGAAAATGCTAAAAGTATTTTTTCTTACTACAGAACTGATTTATTAAAAAAAACACACATGCAGGATATTGCCTGAACTGCAGCTTTAAGGAACCTTATAGTTATACTGTGAAATTCTATGGAACCCCAACCCTCTCTAATAGCGTGTCTGAGATCAGATGCATTGTAAGGAACCCCAACCCTCTCTAATAGTGTGTCTGCGATCAGATGCATTGTAAGGAACCCCAACCCTCTCTAATAGCGCATCTGAGATCAGATGCATTGTAAGGAACCCCAACCCTCTCTACTAGCGCGTCTGAGATCAGATGCATTGTAAGGAACCCCAACCCTCTCTAATAGCGCGTCTGAGATCAGATGCATTGTAACGAACACCAACCCTCTCTATCCTCTCTAATAGCGTGTCTGAGATCAGATGCATTGTAAGGAACCCCAACCCTCTCTAATAGCGCGTCTGATATCAGATGCATTGTAAGGAACCCCAACCCTCTCTAATAGTAAGTCTGAGATCAGATGCATTGTAAGGAACCCCAACCCTCTCTAATAGTAAGTCTGAGATCAGATGCATTGTAAATTTCTTCTGTATTTGGTACAATTTTCAAATGACCTGAAAATTACAGGGAACCCTTTAGGGATGCCCGGGGGAACCCAATGGTTCTGTGGAACCCCTGTTGAAAAACAACAAATCTACACAACGGCATCACTGCCTCTCTTTTTCCGCTGCTAATACCTCTCCCTACACAAGCTGTGTGTAGCATCCTGTTGTTTTTCCCCATTGCAGTGTTACATTGCTTGCATGCCTTTAAGATGTCATGCCCTTACGACATTGCAGTTTCCTACTGCAGAGCCTCCAGTATTTTGCACATAAATCTACTTGTGGTGGATGGAGGAACTTCCAAACAAATCTAATGGAAGACCCCTAATCTGTCCCTTTTAAACATGTACGGTTGGAGTGCACAATATTGGCCTATGCAGCTATATTGATTAAAGTTGGTGCGAAAATCGGACCCCACAGTGACGTCACGGGCGCGACGGAGGTCCGCGCATGCGCAACACGAAGTACACACCACTGTGCACCCGACGCATGTGCGCGGCATACCGACAAAGCATCACTGCAGTCCTCCGAGTTCCTCCCCCTATATTGTCATAGCGACAGGATGGAAACTACTGCGTTCAGTCTCATGACAAGCCGCAGCTCATCATTTAAAGGCACAGCCCCTGCAGTGTAAACAGGCACAGAAATACCTACTAATAGCTACCTATGTAACACCATAAATACCCAAAAATAAGGGTGTAAACCCATAAGAATATAAAAAAACAAACATATATCACATAAATAAATGTATGTAAGTGTAAAAGAAGCAATACATATTTGAACATAGTGCAATAAATAGTACCCAAAAGACTAACAAGACAACAATGACAAACAACATACAGACATACATGAATGAAGTGTCTACGGGATAGATCTAACCACTTATAAAACAATAAGTCATCCCAAAAGAATGTTAGATATACACATGAATGAAAGTTCCAGTATCGCTTGCAATGAAATGGTAAACCAAAAGGAGGTGTCAGACACGCAGACCCATCGCTGCAACAACAGAATCATCGCCGGTCGAGAAAACATTTGAAGTTAAGCTGTTCGTCAAGTCCACCTCCATTAGACGTCCGCAAAAAATGTATCCAACATGCCTCACGTCTAAGTATTGCTGCGTCCTTGTCTATAGCACCTCTACGTGCTGGTACTGTCTCAATTCCCATAATCCTCCGAGCTGATATAGGATGCTTGTGCAGTACACAATGTTGTACAAGTACAGTGGGCTGTGTGCCTTTCATTCTTACGCCCTTATGCTCAATAAACCGTTGCTTGAGCATTCTTGTCTTACCGACATATAAGAGCCCACATGGACATTTAATAAAATATACATGTGTGGACCTACACGTGATCCTCTGCTTAATAGCAATATTCCTCCCTGTATGAGGATAACAAAATGTATCCCCTAAACAGAGAGTATTACATATAGAACAACTATACACCTGCAGCATATCACTGCTAGGAAGGTAAGGGGGTATATATAGGTGAGTGTTTTAGTATTAATCATAGCCCTCCCCTTGAGAAAGACGGCATGTGCAGTTGAAACGTTGGACCTTTTGGCTGTGATTAAATCTTCATTTTGCTAAAAACGGAAACAATGGTGGATTCGGCGCAACTGCGCATGTCTGGATCAGAGAGACTCCTGAAGTTCTTCAAACAACTTTATTGGTAGTACACACAAGGGCTAACACCGCAATCTCCCCCTCTACGCGTTTCACCCTCACAGGTAGGGCTTCGTCTTCATTTTGCTAAGCCTGAGTGCCAGGATCTTCTTTTCTACAGCGCCTATGCATGGGACCTGCAGGACATCCCCTGATCCAGCCAGCACCTATACATGGGACCTGCAGGACTTCCCCTGATCCAGCCAGCACCTATACATGGGACCTGCAGGACATCCCCTGATCCAGCCAGCACCAGCAAGTTACTTTATTCACTCAAGTACGATGTGCGCCAGATATACTTCTACTGATTAGCTATATTGATTAACCAACAGGGAAGATATGAGCAGTAAATACAAAGGTCACTGGTACCGCAGGGTCCACTGAGGGTCAACTGTGTGTAAGTGGACAACTAATCATTAATATGGCAATCAGCTTAAAGTGCCCCAAGGCGGCAACTGATATATGTAGGAGAGCGAGTCTGCCTTTTAACACTATGCATGGCGTTGCTGGCTCTCCGACAGAGAAGGGCTTCCTGCAGAGGACATGTTCATTGCCATTTCTGAGGGCAGCTGAAGCGTATGAGACGGTGACCCTGACCTTTCACAAGGTGACACTATTGTTTTTCAGGTCAATGGAAACATGGCACCTGCAAGAGGACGGTCCCGTGTTGACAACTCAACTGGTATAAAAGGCATAGTGTAAATATTATGGGAGTGACTCCAATGAAGTGGGAGAGGGAGAACGATCCTGACTTCTATGTGGGCCATCCCATTACAGTTAATTGGGGGCAAGAAATGCTTGCGAGAGAGTGAATGCAATGAAACTGTGGGGGTTTAATGGCACAGCATGGAACTGCATACATTCCATGTTCCCGGAGCCAGGCTATGAGGAAAGGAACTCTTTCCATCACGCACCCGTAGTGGCAGCCCATGGGTTACAGAATAGCTCAGTGTGGTGTCCTCACATTGTTACTTGTTAGGTTTCATTTCCCTGGGGATGGTGACACAAGAATCTGACAGAAAAAAAAGCTGTGTGTGCTGTGCACGCGCATAGTAAGGGAAACTTCTTTGTCTTTTGTCACAGAAATTGTATTTGTGATGGTGATGTTTTTAATTAAAAATCAAAACACAATTTCAGTTCCAAAACACAAAGAAGTTTGACTGCGTGTTTTAGCTATTTACACATCTATATTTATAGTAACTGAATTCCTTGGGTGTGTGTGTGTCAGTCAGTGTGCGTGTGTGTCAGTCAGTGTGCGTGTGTGTGTCAGTCAGTGTGTGTCAGTCAGTGTGCGTGTGTGTGTCAGTCACTGTGTGTGTGTGTGTGTGTGTGTGTGTGTGTCAGTCAGTGTGCGTGTGCGTGTCAGTTAGTATGTGTGACAGTCAGTGTGTGTGTATGTATGTGTCAGTCAGTGTGTGTGTCAGTCAGTGTGTAGGGGGATGTTATAGGAGCAGTTAGGGGGATGTTATAGGGGACGGTAATAGGAGCAGTTAGGGAGATGTTATAGTTGTTATCTTTCTTTGCATCAATTAAATGTCACACTGTCACACGCAAAAAATGTTTGCTGCGAACCAAAGCAAAATTGTATCTGGAATAATTGACCTGCACCTCCCAGAGTGTCCGCTGGCCCGATGCACAAGAAAGAGCGCTTTTACCAACTCAGCGGTGCAGTCTTTGACTGAGCCACCTGTGCTGAAGCAGGGATATCTTGACCTGTTGGTGGCACTTGAAGACTGGAGGTGGCACTAACAGATTGCAGGAACACAAAGGGGCCCTCAGCAATAGCAATGTTTAGGAAAGTACTCCAGTACTGAAATTGAAAAAGCTTTTTAATTTCCTTTCAGACTATGTTTTTATTGGATTTTTTTAAGTTACATTTTTTAAGGAAAGGGGACAGAAAGCAAAGAGGAGGAACAGTGTACTGAATATAAAAAAGGTTACATTTGAGAAACAATAAAAACTTAACTGAATCATAACTTCACGAAGCAGAAACTTGTCCCAAACCTGCACCATGCCCGGACATTGGGAACAGGGAGATAACATCCCGAGACACAGGACGACTAATACACCCCAAATACGGACAGGAACAAGACGTGCTTAAGAGTCTATTAAATGCTAATAACGTTTCCTACACACACGGGGATGGGTTACTTTCAGTTTAGCTTGGGCCACGGCAGGCCACGGCAGGCTCACTTGGATTTAGGTTTTGGGCAAGGACACAAAATCCTCCCCGGTAATGACATAAAGAAATGTAACAATAAACATATAATGAAAAAAATGTCAATATTCCTTTATTGTCCTTTTTACTATCACAATATTACTATCCTATCGGTATATTGCCGACCGCGTGCCACATCTGGATATGACAGAGAGCCCCCCCCCCCCCGCCTCCCTATCATTGTACCCCAAAACTGGAACAATCTACCGGAGACTCTCACAGTCGCCACCAGGCTAAATTCTATCAAATCTAAGGCTGTCTCACATTTTAATCTGGTCTGTAACTGTTATATACGCCTATAATATATATTATCTCTTACTGTGCATGCAATGCCTTGTATATACTGTATACCCTGTTCACTTATGTAACTGTATTTGTAACCATGTATTTGTCATTTTAACGCTGTGCCCAGGACATACTTGAAAACGAGCGGTAACTCTCAGTGTATTACTTCCTGATAACACATTTTATAAATAAATAAATACATTCTGCGGCCAGTCAGAGGGGAGGCGCAGAATTTGACACCCCCCGCTATGATAAGTGCACAATCTCCCGTTGGTAGTGATAAAAGTCAGAAGCTCTCGCTCCACACACTCAACGTGAATTACCTGCGCAAAAACAGCATTACTATAACCACTCGCGTGGGCGCACTTTGCAATGAGTGGCGCGTTACCCGCGACGTGCCTTTGCTGTGGGTTTCTGCCCAGGTAGGACAGGTACGGTCTCGGTGTTATGTAAAAGAGAGATTGCTATTCGTGGGGTCTTCAAGTGAAAGACTTGAAGGGCAGTCCGGTGGCAATATATAGTGATACTGAGCACCGTCACTATTTCTGTTTATTCGCGCACACATTTACGGGCTGATAGCACCACCATCAAAAACTCCCATTTAAGGCTGCGCTCATAGTGCTGGCGACAGCGCCGCGACGTCGCGTCAAAACAAAAGCATTGCCGCCGCGTGCGCTTATAGTAAGCGCGACGCGATGGAGCGACGGCCTGGTCGCGACCGCGGGAAGTCATCTCGATTTGATTTTTCCAGTGACCGCAGCCTGACGTTGCATCGCCGGCACTATAAGCGCAGCCTCAATAGGATGCGACGAGCTCATTGGGACTTCGCTCTGGCTGCAAAGGGGTTACAAAAACGCATTTAAACAAGCGACCTCTCATCTGTGCTCCTGTAAAAGGACGAGAGAAGCAAGTTTTGTTTTTAACGGGTTTTAAAGAGGCCTCATTAAGAGTGATTACCAATACAGAGCTCCCCTGCAATGAGGCGCCCCTTCTCTGCTGAGAGACGGCATGCCCGGCTTACCTTCACCACCCCACAGAGGCTCCTCTGTTCCACATGATAGCGGCGCCGAGAGCCGAGCGGCTGAGGAACGCGCGGTGCCGCAGGAAAGCTCCCCGTGAGAAGGGAAGGAGAGAGCGAGAAGTCCCCTGCCAGCCCCCTGCGCTCCCCGGCTATTATACCCCCACCCTGCAAAAACTGTAACCCGAACCCCAGCTCCCAGTCCCGGCCAAGCTCCGGCGCTGGAGAGAGAGGTGTAACCAGGGCGCTGTGCCAAGTCCTTCTCTGCTGGCAGCAAAGTCAGCTCCCTCGTCTCCCAATTTCCCCTCCTCCTCCTCCTCCTCCTCCTCCCCCAAACACACACAGACCGCTAACTCTCACTCTGCTGCTCCTACCCAGTGAGTGAAAGCAGCGGGACTGGCAGAGCTAGGCCCTGTTTGTATGATGCTTGTGCTGAATGTACGCAGAGAGAACAGTTAGCAAAATACCCGGGATCAATACAAAAAAAAACAAAAAAAGACCTTTTAAAAATGCTGAAGTTTGGGAAAGTGAATAAAAAGGAGTTGTACTCTGCACTACTGTACATCGTCGCACTTCTATCACTCTTATTGTTTAACATGGAGACCTGTGTGGTTTCCAAAGACCTGTACACATTTAGATGGTAAGCCATTCAGGGCTGGGACTCCTGTTCCTAATGTTACTTTTATGTAGTATTATTATTATTATTATTATTATTATTACTATTAAGTCCCGTGTGTTACTGCTGGGATGGTGCTATATAAATAAAGATATACATACGTACACACAGTGTTATCTGTAAAGAAAGCTAGTTGGTCCATTAAAGTTGGTATGTAAAAATGAACAAGAAATCGGGTTACTCCAGTAAATGTCATTTTTGTTTGAATTTGTTGGCGATTCCCATGTATGTGCCGTATCTTTGTATATTTCTTGCACATCCTTAGCCACCTCATACCTGGCAAATATATTTATTGCAAAGGTGAGAATAAAGGAGGGAAGGAGGGAAAAGGAAAGCAAGGAGAGGGAAGGAGAGAGACAGGAGATAGAAGAGAGGAAAGGAGAGAGAGAGAGGAGAGAGAAGAGAGGAAAGGAGAGAGAGGAGAGAGAAGAGAGGAAAGGAGAGAGAGTGAGGAGAGAAGAGAGGAAAGGAGAGAGAGAAGAGGAATGGAGAGAGAGGAGAGCAGAGGGAGAAGTGGGCGGAGGGAGGGAGGAGAGAAGAGGGAAGGAGA